>CAJHNH020000583.1:132500-175000 GCA_905116865.2 Candidula unifasciata
TTTGACCTCCGTCCTTCTTAGGACGAAATTTTTTGTAATTTGAAGCCCTACTCTGGCTTTTGCCAGGGGCCGCAATATAGGCAGGCCATGTATATGGCCAAATGTCTGAACGCGGTTTCTGGGACCTCTCCACGGCGATCCTCATCCACATGGTGGCACTTTGTGTCATCGGGTGTTTATCGCTTGTGTGATGTCCTGGTGGGGTAGAAATTCAGTTCAGTTCAGTTGTTTTGAGATGTGAGATTGAGGATTGTTCGTGGAGCAACATAAACCACCCAAATCAGAGATAAGGAGGATACAGATTCTGAACCACTTGAACTTAAAAGACGATTTAAAACTCTTTTACAGTGTGAGAAATTGAAAAGACTTCACAGTCACCTACTGCATTTTAAATTTCAAGAGAGAACAAAAAACAGACTGAAGCGTCAGAGCCCCAACCACCTTGCTAGAGAACTGTACAGACAGCACCAAGATCTGCTTGAAAGATATGTTGAACTGTGCGAAGTGCTTAGTACCGAGGAACACTTTAAAAGATGCCCAGATGGAAATTCAACAAAGAACCCTGGCTGAGAAGTGTCCCAACACCACTAGGACACAGGTTTTCACTGACGGCCCTGCTTCAGAATCAGTCAGAGAAGTGCGCTGTGGAATATACACCCTAGCAATAGAGCATAAATTCTCTCTCTCTCTCTCTCTCTACCAGAAGGTGGCATCTGCACTAATTACAGAACTGAGGCAACTGTCCTTCTTTCTGTAGACCAGCATCTTATCACTTAAGAAGTCAGAGGGCACATCATTGTTATGCTTAGTAACTCACTGTCTGTTCTCCAAGCACTGTCAAAAAACCAGACAAACTAATTGCAGATAACAGGACCAACACTGGCTTCTTTCCAAGGAAGCAGAACTGGTCCTGCAGTGGATACCAGCCCACTGTGGTATTCAAGGAAATGAGAGAGCAGATGAGTTGGCAAAAGCTGGTAATAATCTTCCACAAACTCATCCACCACGCAGCTACAAGGAAACCAAAAATAGCCCTAAAGCAGTCCTTGAAGGAAGAGTAGACAATGCACAATGAAGTATACAGACCAGAAAGTGACAGCATAAGCAAAATCAACAGGAAAGAGCAAACATCAATTTTTAGGCTTCGGACAGGACACTGTGGCCTTCGAGCACACCTGCGCACAATGGCATAAAAGAATCTGCTACCTGTGGTTGTGCAGCAGAAAGTCAGACTCCTGAGCACATACTGCAGGACTGTCCAAACTTCTTCCAGCAAAGACTGCGGATCTGGCACAAAGGAGCTAGCTACATTACAAAAGAAGCTATGGGGGACTGGTGGCGACCTTAAACGCAAAATCCTATTTGTGATCTAGATGGGACTGAATGTTTAGCGTGACTGATGTTAAAAGCAAAAGAAGAAGAAGACGAAGGACCGCTGTTGCCATCATCTGCATTTAGTGTGTTTCCTCTCATTGACTCCCTGATGTGACACCTCCACGCAACATGGTCCTTGACATTTTGGTCCCACGAATCCACCTCATTATCTGTATCATTCATGTCTCGCTTGCACGCATCTTTATATCGCAATAGAGGTCGGCCTCAATATCCTCTTACCATGTTATTCGCGATGGAGGATGTCCTTAGGGACTACTATCCTCCGTGTGTGACCCATCCACCTGATCCCATACAGACTGATCACACTGTTGTTATACCTGCTCTTTCCAATACATGTGTTCATGATCCTGTCTTGCCACTTAATCCCAACTTTTCTTCTTAGGGGTCATGTTTACTTACGTGCAGAAGTTAATAATTTGACATAAATCTTGAATGTGACATGATCACGGTCTATACATTTCATTAGAATGTTCTCTTTTCACTTACGATTGCCTGGAATGGCGGCGTTTCCCCAAGTCAGCAAGGACTGGACAATGAATAAATAGTTCAGGGTGGGGTGGGGGGGGGGGGGGGGGGCGTGGGTGACTATTAGCAAACTTAACAGGAGTTTCAGTTCAAACGTTTTTTTTATTCAACAAGTAATTTTGTTTACTTAAATAAATTACCTGCCCACATATGACACCGTAGCTGCCGTAGAGGTCATATTTTAATTCACAGCAGGTTAAAGTTATGGAGTAAATTTTCTTTACTGAAGTTAATAGTTGCAAACACTTGGTGTCACCAAGCGGGTGATATCTGTAGCAATGAAACATATCTGCAGCAATGAACCTTAAGAGCAAGGCATGCTGAAGAACAAGAAGAAAAAGAAGATGAAGTTAATAGCCATGTATGTGCTTTACTGCTAAGCGGTTACATAATTGTTACCAGTATATTAAATTTTTCTTATTCGCGTTCACGGCCTTAAGCTCTGGCGGAAAGTCCTGGTTGTTTGTCCATTTTGCCTTTACATTCGTTTTACTGGCCTATTTGTGTGCAACACCTTATATTTATAAATCAAGAGAAGGCGTTCGATCGAGTCAACAGATACAAACTATGGAACGTTCTATAAGATTATGTTATTCAAGATCAACTGTTGGGCAACATCATGGCTCTTTACCAAGATAGTCAGTGCACAGGAAGAACAACACAAGAAATTCCAGACTGGTTTCCCATCTCATCAGGTCTCAGGGATGTGTCCTCTTATCATTGCTGTTCATTTTTGTGTGTAGACGATTAATGTCAAATACACCACCAAGAACAGACTTTACAACACCACAATGACTCCTTACATCAAATCTGCATCAAGTATGACATGATAATAAATACTGCGAAAACTGAGGTAATGAGAATAGGCAGGAAACATAATATCACGAACGTTCATGTTAACGGTACTACAATCAAACAAGTACGAGAATTCTAATATCTGGGAAGCATATTTACAGAAGATGGCAGACTCGATAGAGAGAGAGAAGCCAGAGTATAGAAGGCAAATGCTGTGACCTGCCAGTTAGCATCACTGCTTAGACACCCAAGTGTCTCCCTTTCGGAAAATGATTATTAGCATCTTTATCCCTACTTTATGTTTTCAGTACCAAACATGGACAATGAAATAGGACACTAGAACAGAAAATAACTACATATAACATGTGCTGTCTCCACAAGGTCACTAACAACAGTAGGCAAGACAGTGTTACGAATACCAGCATTAGAGAGTAAGGTGGAAAAAGACCATACCTAGATTATTTATACTGACAAGCAAAGAATGAAATGGTTCAGCCATCTAGTGAGAATACAGCCAGACCAGACTGCACATGAAAGAGATGGGTGAATGGTGTAGTTGAAACCTGAATAGATGAACAAACCCATCACTCAAGCCATACCAGAAGAGTAAGATAAATACAGAAAACCACTACACTGGGCTACAACCTGGCATCACAGAGACGACAAAAGAAGAACGAAGATTTTCTGCAGTTTGTTGCTCCTTGCCGCTTGGGCATATGCATTTCGACTTTGAAGGAAACCTCAATTAGTCGACACCTACGACATGCTTGTTGGGGAGGCTGTGGGTCTTTTCTAGTTTTCCCCACACAATTGGGCCCCGGAAACATCTACTTCTGAACTTTACTATTGAGTTGCGCAGATCTGGCAGACGCACTCGAAGTTTGAAAGAAACCACTAACTAGTCGACTTTTATGACATGCTTTTTTAAGGGGGCATTGGTTCTATTTTCTCCATCCACTCTCACAATAGGACCCTGGAATCCATACGGGAAGTTAACAGTACATATGAAAAACCAAGAACAGTATAAGTAACAGTATATATGGAAAGCCAAGAACAGTATAAGCAACAGTATATATGAAAAGCCAAGAACAGTATAAGTAACAGTATATATGGAAAGCTAAGAACAGTATAAGTAACAGTATATATGGAAAGCCAAGAACAGTATAAGTAACAGTATATATGGAAAGCCAAGAACAGTATAAGCAACAGTATATATGGAAAGCCAAGAACAGTATAAGTAACTCTGTAGATGTCTTTGCAAGACTGAAGAGTGCCGGGATTGTACAGGCTTCCTCATCCCGTGCAATGGTAGAGCAATCTGACTCCCCAAGTCCAACAAACGATAAACAACTCTGAAGGATCTCTTGTTACTTCCATTCCCTGCGTGTCTTCCGCGACTCCATAGGAGAAGACCTATGAGACCTAACGGAGCCGCGGTAGCGCAGTCGATAAGAGGCTCGCTTTCAAATCCAGCTACGACCCGCGGTCGGTTCCAGGGGTTCACCCAGCCTCTAGGAAATGGGTACCAGAGTTGATACTCTGGGGAAAATGGAAAACGTCGATGTAGCTACAGAGCGACACAGGCGGGCAGTTTCTTATCAGCTGTCCGTACTGGTGGCAGAGCACTTATGGTGTGCACTGAGGCTGGTTCACATCTCCCGACTTTACAGATCTATGAAATGATGTTTCAATCACGCCTTATATGAACATATGTAGCAGAAATAACCGGCAGTTTATGAGACAACTTTTACTAGGATAAAAAGATGTGTGCAAGCGGGGCATGGATACTACAGGCATTATGTTAGATTCGTAGGAACAAAATGCCATGGACAGTGTTGCTTGGAGGGGGCACACTGGGAAGACAAGGGCACACTGGGAAGACAAGGGGACACTGGGAAGACAAGGGCACACTGGGAAGACAATGTGAATGAAGGAAGAAAAAAACTGCAGAAAGGATGAGAGCTGAGCGTTTGAGAAGAAACAATAAATACAAATGATGGCAGCAGCGGCCCTAAAATCCCATACTATAATTGTGGAAGACTTTTTTTTTAACGCGGGCAGGTCTTGCTGATCACATTCGCCATCGCCATG
Source organism: Candidula unifasciata (assembly GCA_905116865.2). Lineage (NCBI taxonomy): Eukaryota > Metazoa > Mollusca > Gastropoda > Stylommatophora > Geomitridae > Candidula > Candidula unifasciata. The sequence continues at coordinate 137,307 of CAJHNH020000583.1, forward strand.
AGCTGTGAGTCCCTGTCTACTCATAGCACAATACTGTATAGAAAGACGAAAAAGCGCCAACAACAATTTGAGATCCAAGGGTCACTGTAAGAAGAAGAATCTAGTCCCACTATTGAACTCTCTCTCTCTCTCTCGTTGTACCCCAACAGAACATCACACAAGCGATAAACACCTGGTGACACACAGTGGTTGAGGATCATCCGTGGAGAAGTCGCAGAAACACCTTTCAGTCGTTAAGCCATAACTATGACCCGGATATATTCAGCGCCTCCTCCAAAAGCCAGGGTGGGGCTTCAAATAACGAAAAATTGCATCCCATGTGGGGACGAATAGATAATGTTGAACTACTTCTGCATCTAATAATTGTTGAAAAGCTGTAACGGGAAACAATTTCGATGAATGTTTACTTGGATAAATTGGGGTGAAAAAATACAAGAGAAATGCCTGAACTGGCCTACATTAAGTACATTCTGAGCAGAGGCAGAAAATCGCCATTCTGAAAATTCTGGTTGTTCATCCACTTCTAGACTGCAGTCGTGTTCCAGAACTGAGTGCCTCGTGTGAATCCGTTTTACAAATCTGACTCATGTGTATGCAGATGGTTCCTGCCTCTCAGGCAGATGCAATCCGACTGAAGGAAGCTCCCAGTTAGTCGACTCTTACGACATGCTTTTAGGCAGGCAGTGCGTATATTCTTTTTTTCCCCCCTATATCAGGGCCCTGAAACCCACACAGGGAAGTTTCCTTTACTGAAAAGTTTCAGCATATGATGATAAAGTAGTCTGAATATAATACACTGTCCCTCTCTAGAGAGGTGATGAAGCGAGTCTTGAGAACAGCATTTGATGTGTGTATCCAGCCACCTTTCTTGGATACTAGATTGTATTAATGTCTTAGTCTCTTGGTAGTTTAGTTCATGATGACATTTATATGTAAGGACGAAAGCACTGGAGTGAATGATTTATTGGTAAAAAAAAACCTAGACTTATACTGGCTGTGTAATAAGGCAACTTACGACAAACACCGGATAACAGTCAACATTTTTGGACCATGTTATCAAAAGAAGGACACTGGAACATGGGACCATTGGAAAGATCTGTGAAAAGAGAGAAGACAGTGCGAGCAGTTTCTTGACAGCCTTTTGTTATGAACAACTGATACACGCTGTTGCACATTGTGCAGAGAAATGACAGCCCACAGCAGACAGCAAGGCACTTTATGATGATGTCACATACAGTAATCTCTGTCCCTCTTGAATGCCAGCTGCAAAACTGGTTGCTAAAATGTTCACGACTGAACCAGCTGGTCTCAAAAGCTTTGGCTCAGAACACCCCTCCCCCCCTTTCCACTGGTAAATACAAAGAGTAAAGATAGATTTAAAAAGAAAGATAAAATTAGTTGCGTATCCTTTACAGGACGTTGCAGAACCAACCCCAACAGCCCCTCGTTATGAGGTTTTTCTAGGCAAATTTATATCCAGTGGTTTGCCATTGCTTTCTGGACGGTCGGCTTTCTTCATACTAGTCAAAACCAACGCAAGGCGCATGGCCTGCAGCTGGGATCGAACCCGGCACCACAAAGCGTTCGCATCGACTTAGCCACAGAGCCGACAGAAAGATATAAAGGAGAGCAAAATAACTAAAGTAAGGGACAGATATACAGGAAAGTGAAATTGTCAAAAAGTTACAGAAAGATATAGAGGAAAGAGAGACAGCTTAAATAATGGAAATACAAAGAGGTAACAGAAAAGGCTTTTGTAATGGAAAGATACAGAAGATCCAAAATAGTTGAAGCAAAAAAAAAAATATTCAGAACAATGTAAAGAGTGGATTAGCTTTGACAAAGCTGAAAGTAAAGGAACATAGGAATAATGTAGGGTGAAAACAAAGCAGATTAACAATATTTACCAAAAAACAATTCAAATTTTAATCATAGTATAACAAATATACTTGATATGACACAAATAAATATACAACAATAAACAATGAGAAACAAAATAATCGGCGATGAAAATGAAATATATGGCATCTTATGAAACTGTCCGGTGATTTTTTTCTGAATGTTGTCTTTGAGCTTGAGTGTAAGAAAATGAGCATAATTGCACGTTGCTTTGATATAAGGTTACTTCAAATTAGTGCGGCTGGACTTTCCCCAACAGTTATGACAAAGTGTAAACAATAATTCTGTAAGTTATTTCAGATCTAAAATCATTTAGAAACACTTCCTGTGAACAATGGACGGACCAGATTCATCGTACTCTTGTTTGGAGATCCACATCTGTTGGAAGGTGGAGAGAGAAGCCAGGATGGATCCTCCAATCCATACGGAGTATTTACGCTCTGGAGGAGCAATGATCTTGATCTTCATTGTACCTGGGGCCAGAGCACAGATCTCTTTCTGCATGCGGTCAGCGATGCCAGGGAACATTGTAGTACCACCGGATAAGACAACATTGGCGTACAAGTCTTTACGAATGTCAACATCGCACTTCATGATGGAGTTGTAGGTGGTTTCGTGAATACCTGCAGATTCCATACCCAGGAATGATGGCTGGAACATTGCTTCTGGGCACCGGAAACGCTCGTTGCCAATGGTGATGACCTGTCCGTCAGGCAATTCGTAGCTCTTTTCCAGTGAAGAGGATGTGGCGGCTGTACCCATTTCTTGCTCAAAGTCAAGAGCAACATAGCAAAGCTTTTCCTTGATGTCCCGAACAATTTCTCTCTCGGCTGTGGTGGTGAAGCTGTAGCCTCTCTCTGTGAGGATCTTCATCAGGTAATCTGTGAGGTCACGACCAGCCAGGTCCAATCTCATGATGGCGTGGGGAAGAGCATAACCTTCGTAGATAGGGACTGTGTGGGTAACACCATCACCAGAGTCCAGGACAATACCTGTGGTACGACCTGATGCATACAGGGAAAGCACGGCCTGGATAGCTACGTACATGGCTGGAGTGTTGAAGGTTTCAAACATGATCTGGGTCATCTTTTCTCTGTTGGCCTTGGGGTTGAGAGGAGCTTCTGTGAGCAGGACTGGGTGTTCTTCTGGGGCAACTCTCAGCTCATTGTAGAAGGTGTGATGCCAGATCTTCTCCATATCATCCCAGTTTGTGACAATGCCGTGTTCAATAGGATACTTGAGAGTAAGGATACCTCTCTTGGACTGGGCCTCGTCACCAACATAGCTGTCTTTCTGACCCATCCCGACCATGACACCCTGAAAGTCACAAACATAAATATGTAGGCAAAAGTGAGCATGATCAGAAAACATTTTGATTAGATAATTCATTGAGACAAATATTTGGGCAAGTCTTACCTTCTGCTTATGTTATGTGAGATAAAATGGCTGACGTGTTCAAATCATTGGAGCTGGCTTTACTTTCTACAACTTTTCCTAGTACCCATTCTAGTCCGACCTCCCTTAGGCAGCCAGTCATCTGATAAAAATCCACATCCATGCAGATTGGAACCCAAAAACTCTGGGCTGCAGGGCAGCATCTTTCCTCTGCACTTCCATAGTTCTCAATGAAAGTAGTAACAAAACAAATATCGTGTGCGTCTATACAATTTTAGGCTGGTTTTCTTGAGTGGCTTTTAGGGCCATACACATACAATTATATCCTCTGCACTCCACTCAAGCATGCCCTAAAAAGTTACTAGGTATGTTCCCTGAAAGCCTAAGCGTTGTCTGAGAGGTGAGGAACCAACAGTCTGCATACAAATAAACCTGACCTGTGAAACTGATGTGCATGCATATTGCCACAACACCAAGGTCTTGAAGTAGGAACAAGCTGAACTCTCCACCAGAGTTTATAGCGAGCCAATGCTAGGAAAAAAAAGGAGAAAGGCTGGGTGCCTTTAGGAACACTACACTGTGGCGCCGCACTTTTTACTACTGTCAGAAAACAAAAAAACAAACAAAACTTGTTTCTTAGGAAAGTGTTAATAAACGCTAACCCCCTATACAACAGAATTATGGCACAGAAAGAAAAAAAAAACCCAGAAATAACTGACAGTACATGGTACAGAAATCTGGATAGTCAAGGACTCAATCACAGCTCCAATTTCATAGCAAAGGGGTCACCTCAGAGTTGCTTTCTTCCTGTGCCAAGGAAAACCACACTTGTGAAAAAATTGACACACACAGCAGTCTCAGTGAATCATATAGGCATAAACACGCATTAAATAAGGCAGCCATTGGATGCTCCAATACAAAAACAGTCACTAGAAATACAGTTTGTTAATACAAGTAAAAATTACAACAGATGAGTTGTTGCACATGCAATTAATCATGTAGGACACCAAAAGTTCTCTAGCAGCCACTAGCCATTCTCTGAATCTGCAGTTTATAACACATGCTACTTGGGCACAACTGAAAAGCAGTCGAAATGAAAACCGCAGCTCAGTGTCGTGCCATAGATTTAACTCAGATGGGCAAGAAAACTATCTCCATTCAGTAGATGGGCGAGAGAACTATCTCCATTCAGTAGATGGGTGAGAGAACTATATTCATTCAGTAGATGGGCAAGAGAAATATATCCATTCAGTAGATGGGCAAGAGGACTATATCAATTCAGCAGATGGGCGAGAGAACTATTTTCATTCAGTAGATGGGCGAGAGAACTATATCCATTCAGTAGATGGGCAAGAGGACTATATTCATTCAGTAGATGGGCAAGAGGACTATATCAATTCAGTAGATGGGCGAGAGAACTATTTTCATTCAGTAGATGGGCGAGAGAACTATATCAATTCAGTAGATGGGCAAGAAAACTATATCCATTCAGTAGATGGGCAAGAGAACTATATCCATTCAGTAGATGGGCAAGAGAACTATATCCATTCAGTAGATGGGCAAGAGAACTATATTCATTCAGTAGATGGGCAAGAGAACTATATCCATTCAGTAGATGGGCGAGAGAACTATATTCATTCAGTAGATGGGCAAGAGAACTATATTCTTTCAGTAGATGGGCAAGAGAACTATATTCTTTCAGTAGATGGGCAAGAGAACTTTATTAATTCAGCGTACATATAAAGAAAAGTAAAAAGCTACAGATAATTATCAGGAGTAAAAGCTTGCTAGGACTAGAAACAGTAAACCTGTCAATCCACCATACTGACTGAAGCCCGGACAGTTATGGATTATAAGGATAAAGTCTGTATTAACAATGAATATTTTGATCAAACTGAAATAATGTTTTGTGCCAAAGGCTGAAAGAATTACGTGAAGTAAAGCTGGATGAAACATTGTGAAATGTTACTGTCACGGCGGTAGCACAGAACAACATATATATATGTGGTATTCGCCAGAAGATTTCAGTTCCAAATAAATCTTCTCGAGTTACGACTTATGACACATAACAATTTTTTAAATAAAGATTACACTGGTAGGGTCAAAAAGTTCCCAGAACAGATGCAACAGAGTAAATAAGTATTTTTCCCACTATGTACATTAATTGTACATACATAGACTGAATTTTCATGTTTTATGTACAATTTTTATAACCTGTCAGAATAAAAAATGTTGAAAAAATAAATTTGTTGGCTGTCTTCCAAATGATGCATTTGTATGAAAATACACCCTAACAGGGCCTCCCCGGTGTGTAAAATTCGGAGGACAGCCTACTTTTCCTCTGGGTCTTAAGTTTAACTTCTATCCTAGGTTTAGGGTTAGGGCAATGAGTATTACAATTATGACACCACTACCAGAATCTGTCACAACAGACCAACCGCGACACTAAAGATTGAAAGGTTCCGCATGCAACGGACGCAACGTTACCAAGGTGGAACTAGTCGTGTGATTTGCCGCCACTCCTGGTGCATTCCCCGGAAAGAAATTCTAATTTTTCACACCACTGTTCACTGTTAAGAGAATACTTTTAAATGCGATGATACAGACCCATCATTTGGAGGGGAGCCAATTTGTCTTACGACCAGTTCGACGTATGGGTAGTCAGACCGAAACTATGTTGCTACGCTGAGGACACCTTGTATTGAGTAGTTTCTTCCTTTATCACCCCAATGGAGCATAGGCCTGAACTTATTTCACACCAAGCCATCTTGCCATACATTAAACTGGGCAGGGTAAACATTGCAACAAACAGATGTGATATCTGCATTCCATGTTAGCTGGCAACTGTTAAATCCTGTCTGGGTTCCAGGCCAAATTTCATAAAAGGATATAAATTAGGGTTTGCCGAAATTGAATTTGTTGGGCATTTAATACAAACACTGCAGCCTAGCTGTAACCACAACGTGTCAACTACTCTTTTAAAAGTGAATAAATGAAACACTATGGATGCATTTGCATTTAATTTGTTTAGTCAGTCATAATAAATTTTGTTATATTAAAAACAATCTGAATTAGTAAGGAATCAAATGCATTTATGGGCCACAGAAAGTTATGGTTTCATTCAACCATTACTAAAAGAAAACATTTCAACTGTGAATCAGTAGTTCTTTGACAGAAGCATAATCATGATTAAGAAATTTAAAGGTGGGTGGGGGGGAATCTTGTAATGTATGAATGTATATGTGTAAAGTTTGGAGATGGTAAAGTCGGGAGATGTGAACCAGCGTCATTGCACACGGTTATAAACCATAAGTGCTCTGCCACCAGTATGGGCAGCTGATAAGAAACTGTCCGCCTGTGTCGCTGTCCACACGAAACTCAGTAGCTGCAGCGACGTTACTCCATTCACCCCAGTGTTAACCCGTAATACCCATTTCCTAGAGGCTTGGTGAACCCCAGGAACCGCTGGTTTCAAACCCCAGCCGTGGGCTGCAGCGAGTCGCTGCTGGATTTGAAAGTGAGTCTCCTATCAACTGCACTAATGCAGACCCAGGTATGTATGTATGAAATGTGTGTAACTGTGTATATATGTATGTATGTATGTACATTGGTGCAGTTTCCCTAACTGCTACACTTGTAAGGTATGCTAATATTATTAACACTAAATTTCTTCTTCTTCTTCGCGTACACCAAATGTTCTGGTACCGCTGTTCACCACTTCTGGATTTAAGTGTAATAGTCATGTTCCAGAACTTGAGTGTTGCATGCACAGCCATTTAACAGATCTGACATTTCTTTGCAGGCTGTTGGTTTCTCACCTTTGAGGCAGATCCATTCTGACTTGGAAACACTAATTGGTCAATTACTTCTTCTTCTTCACGTTCACCAACTGTAAACTCTGGTGAAAAGTTCTGGTTGTTCGTCCACTTCTGGACTGCAATCCTGTTCCAGAACCTAAGTGTTGCGTATGCATCCATTTGACAGATCTGATGCATGTGCAGACTGTTGGTTCCTTGCCTCTCAGGCAGATGCACTCCGATTTCGAAGGTAGCTCCCAATTAGTCAACTCTTACGACATGCTTTTTGGGTAGGCAGTGAGTCTATTCTTGTTTTCCTTATAGTAGGGCCCCGGAACCCACATGGGGGAAATAGGTCAACTGTTACGACATGCTTGACTTGGAGGTGGGGTGTTGGGTATATTCTTTTCGCCCATAATTATATATATATAATATGATAGGAGCTTGGAACCCATCCGAGGTAGGTATCGTCTCCAGAATAAAGGCTGCAATGCCTGCCGGTCTACAATCACTGGGTTCCTCTAGTTTCTACTTGTGGACACCTTAATACTCATACATACCGATACTACCTTTCTTTCATCTCTTTGTGACATCAGACTACACTTGGTGTACTGTATCATAGACAAACCCTTGCCGGCCAGCCTGCAACTTTTTTCTCCTGCTAATATTTACCATTTTCTACTGACACATCTCGGCTACAAGAAAATCGAAAAGAAACCAAAATCTCACCTGATGGCGGGGTCTGCCGACAATTGATGGGAAAACAGCTCTTGGGGCATCGTCTCCAGCGAAACCTGCCTTGCACATACCAGAGCCATTGTCTACAACAAGGGCAGCAACGTCGTCGTCACACATGATGATAGGTTTTGTCGGTGAATGAAGGGACACCGAATTTAGAACGACTCAAATAGCTGCTCTCCGAAATGCCCAGTGAGTGTGAATGCCACAAAAAATTTCGAAGTGATCGTTAAATCGAGTTTTCGTCACTCGGAAATAGCACGTGACTAAGCGTCACCGGCATGGCCTTATAAGGAAATTTAGAGTTTTTCCACGAAATGGGCCGGCGAGTGAGCCCATATATAGGAATCCAGTCAATAAAGGAGAGGAGAGACACAGCTGGTTGATCAGAATCTGTCGATGTCGTTTGTCTTGGTTCCACTTGTTTTACGAGCACCCATTGAAGTAAACATTAATCATGTTGTTTAGCTTCATCTGTCAAGGCTGCTCCACGTAAGAATACAGTACACGTCGCTATTGTTTCTTTATTTTCCGTGATCCGCCTTTAAAGTCGGTTGCCACTTTGTGTTGTGGTTTACAGCGAGGCTGCGATGTCTGTCTTTTTATCCAAGCATCAAATTTCAGCAAAGCCCTTAATTCGTCGATTTTTACTACATGTTGGCGGCTTTGGCGTTGCGACTGCTCTGTGTATCTCTGTGGTGCCGGGTTCGATCCCACCTGCAGGCGATTTGGCAGCAGACCGCCCGGCGTTGGTTTTGACAGCGGTATTGAGAGCTGATCATTGAGAAAGCAGTGGCAAAGTACTGAACGTAAAATTACCTAGTGAAATCAAAACAGTGAACATGCTGGGATTGATTCTGCAACGTCCTGTGAAGCAGGGCTGTTGAACTGGAGACCGTCGGGCCGAATCCGGCCCACAGAGGTCTATCAAGTGTTCTGCGGTTTTTTGCAGAAAGAGTGAAATTATAATTTTTTTTAAACACTGTTTTTGGGCTGTGTCCTCTGGCCAATGACAACCCCCGTTTTCAACATTTGGTCCCTTAGTAAACTCCAATGCAGTGTTGCCACTTTGGATGTTTTACATCAAGATCTAAATGTTTACTTTTGCATCTAGATAGTATTTTTGACCTTCAGATGGTAGGTGCAATTCTAGACGTTTTTCATTTGGAGTTAGACATTTGAAAGATTTTTTTTCTTTCACTATCAGTTTAATAAATAATTTGTTAAATTTTTATTACACATTTTTTAGGGAGTCTGGGCACGTACATTGTGGTAGCTGCGATTACTTAAACTTGGTAACAGAAAATAAAGAGAACTTAAGAAAGCGCTGTCAAGATTTCCTTATCTCATAATTCAAGCAACTGAAGCAGAAACTTCCTGTAAATCTAGATGTATTGAAAAATATTTCGCCCTTTTCTGTGAGCAACAAACTTCAACCAGTAAAGGACATGCCTAAATATTGCAAAGTTATGAAATTGATAATAGTGTGGCGGAAGCAGAATATCAATTAACCAAAATAAACTTGGTTGACTGACAAACAAATCAGAAACTGAAGCGTTTTAGAGTAATGTGAGACAATTTAAAGATGCCTCAGGAAAGAGTCCATTCAGTAAGCTTTTTGAATGTGCCATGTCTGTCATTAAACTGCTCTATTCAAATGCTGACGTAGAAAAAGTTTTCAGTGCTATGAATTATATCAAATTTAAACTAAGAAATCGGATGAAACTTGACCTCTTAAATTCTATCTTGACAATAAAATTTGACCTAATGAGAGTAGGACAATGCTGTTCAACTTATCAGCTCTTGGAACAGCTTAAGCATTCCAGTCATTTTGGATCTGAAGCCTTAAACTTTATTATCCAAGCTAAGTCTATCCTTACGGTCTTGTGAGACGGACATCAGTAAAGACGAGGACAGTCATTTTAATTTGTAACTGTTTCCATTTGAAGCTTTTTTTCTAGATGTTTCCCCGCGCAAATATAGATATTTCTAGATATTTTTGGACCCGTTTCTAGATGTTTCCTGTCAAAGAAAAGTGGCAAGCAGTGTTGCCACTTTGGATGTTTTACATCCATATTTAGATGTTTTCCCTTGCATTTAGAATTAATCGAGTAACAGAACGTGTATTGATCGGCACTCATAGAAAGAAGTAGAAAGATAGAAGAACACACTAGACAACACAAAAATCGAAAGCTATAGTTACCGTGCCGGGAATTGAACCTGTCACCTCCAGACGGCGTCTGCGCCTCGCCATGAATACAAGTGCACTAAGAACATGGTCAACCAGGCACCCCCCAAAAAGGTGTCTTATTGGCCATGTCTATCGTACAGCTTGAAATCCACGACTATGGAATACGGACAGAATTCATTTCAACCCATTGAAAATGGCACCATAGGTTACAGAAATTTATATTAACGTTTAGATGGTAGTTTTTCTATATGTTTTTCATTTGGAGTGAATTTATCAAATCTAACCTAAGAAACAGAATGAAATTTGATCTATCAAATGCTATCTTGACAGTAAATTTTTGCCTGATAAGAGTAGGAAAAGGCTGTTTTACTTATCAGCTCCCTGATTGGGTATTAAAAGAAATTGGAACAGCTAAAGCATACCTGAGTCATTTTGGATCTGAAGCTTCAACTTCACCATCCAAGCGAAGTTTATCCTGTGGATCTTGTAAGGCAGACTTCAGTAAAGAGGAGGGCACGATTTTATAGGGTAAGTTATGTCAATTGCTATGTAATTTGTGACTCTTTCCATTTGGATTGTTCTAGATGTTTTCCACGCAAATATAGATGTTTTTAGATATTTTTTGACTCCGTTTTGGATGGGTTTTTTGTCAAAGAAAAGTGGCAACACTGGTGGCAACACTGCATAACTGGTATTGTCTATCTTCTTGTACGGATGTGAGAGTTGGACTCTCATTACTGTGTAGCACCTTGTTATTTGAAGCCCCATCCTGGCTTTTGCCAGGGGCCGCAATATAGGCAGGCCATAATTATGGCCAATTGTCTGAACGTGGTTTCTAGGACCTCTCCACGGTGATCCTCATCTACATGGTGGCACTTTGTGTCATCGGGTGTTTGTCGCTTGTTTGATGTCCTGGTGGGGTAGAAAGTCAGTCAGTCAGTCATTACTGTGCAGATGGAAAAGATGATTCAGGCTTTCTAACATAAAGGCTATAGACACATTTTACGAGTTGGCTATTTACAACATAAAACGAACAAATACGTAGGAGACAAAATTAACAAATTTGCAGGACACTAGAAACCTCTTCTGGCAGTGATGAAATGTCACAAACTAGCTTGGTTCGGACCCGTAATGAGTCATGATTCAGTTGCAAAGACTAACTTCAAGGAGCATTGAAGGAGATAAAGAAGGCGGGGGGGGGGGGGGGGGGGGGGGGGGGGCGGAATAGTGGTAGTCAAAGAAAATCACAGAAGACGGAACATTTGTCAAACCAGTGGAAGGCAGAGAAAGATGGCGGGTTTTGTGTGTCAGTGTTTCCATGGATACACCTCCACGACCGACGGTCAAGGGTTATGTTATGATATGTAAACTTAATTGAATAGCCCTGCTGGGGCGATTGCAGGCAAACTGATTACAAAGAAGTGGTAAATAACAACATAAAATGAGAATAGAAAGCTTAACGGCAGGAACAATTACAACCACAGGTTTCGACCAAAGTCTTTATCAGCCGTGTATAAAATACAACCCAATCCGTAACTAGACAACTCAAACAGACACCGAATACACAATCAAATACTTTTATAAGACGGTGGGTATAGATCTTATTTAAGGGAACAATAATAAAAGCTGTTGTTATTAAAGTAAATAAAAGTAAAAGACTTTTCTCTCCGTCCCCTTTCTCACTAAACAACGAAGAGTCGACATGCTTACGGTACCAGTTGAAAACCGATTAAAAGTCCGCCTTGTGAATATCGTCTAGAACCTATTCACACACCCGTTAAATTAGTATTTCTGTGTATGATTATCTATATGTTTTTTTTTTTTGCACTGTCCATTTGATCCTATAGAGCTTCACCACTTCTGCTTTATCATATAAAAGCTCACCGTCCAGAGGAGCAGCAACAATTAATGAACATTAATGAAGAATATATAATATATAGTAGTAAGAATATATAATATCTAGTAGTACTGTCATATAATATCTAGTAGTACTGTCATACAGAAGTCGCCGTTGCAGAGCGGCTAGACGCTCGCCGCGGATCGAAAGGTTGTGGGTTCGCTCCCTATCGGGGCCGGACTTTTTTCAATAATTTCCTTGGCTCCCAGGTCGACCCAGTCTTCAGCGGGCACCGGGTGCAGTCCCTGGAAGTTAAGGCGACCGGCATGATGCTGACCAAAACGTCCATCTTGTGCCGATTGGTCTATAAAATATAGGTCTAGCCCTATATGCCCTATACACCAAAAGGCGTGGAAAAGGGTCCTTTTCTTTACTTTACTAGTACTGTTATACAAGCACAGTGACACCAAATTTTTTCTCCCCAGATTCTCTGTAGAGAATGAGGCATCTGGGTGTAACCAGAGGGTCTGGTCGGCTCACTACACTCAGAGGAAAGGCAAGACGGACATAAAACCAGATTGTGACCGGTACCATCAGTATGGGAACTCTGCGCTGGTTGCTGAAGGTAAAGATGGGGCATGCATGGGAATGCCCCGAGTGCTGTGATGTCAATTCTTGACTCAACTCAACTCACCTGACACCAGATTTTACTCAAAGACAAATGAAGAAGGGTTATTCTAAAAATCTTTATTGTTATCAGAAAATCAATCAAACGTGGCAATGGGTATTAATGTACAACATGGAAAGCAAAAAATAAGCAATAGAACAATGAAAACAATATAAACAATTCAAATACAGCAGTTAATAAAGATCTGGTGTTTGATTGGCCCACTCTGGCTTTTGCCAGGGGCCGCAATATAGGCAGGCCATAAAAATGGCCAAATGTCTGAACGCGGTTTCTGGGACCTCTCCACGGCGATCCTCATCCGCATGGTGGCACGTTGTGTCATCGGGTGTTTATCGCTTGTGTGATGTCCTAGTGGGGTAGAAAGTCACTCACTCACTCACAAGAGATGAGACTGAACGTGGTCGAGCTTTTCTTTTTTTCTCAAAAGGACTTGGACAAGAGATGAGAGTTATACCCCTCTATTGTCCTTTTCAGGATGAAAATTTTTATTTGAAGATCCACCCTGGCTTTTGCCGGGGGGCGCAATATAGGCAGGTCATAAATATGGCCAAATGTCTGAACGCGGTTTCTGGGACCTCTCCACGGCGATCCTCATCCGCATGGTGGCACTTTGTCTCATCGGGTGTTTGTCGCTTGTGTGATGTCCTGGTGGGGTAGAAAGTCAGTCAGTCAGACAAGAGATGAGTTTCTTTCGGGTAGACCGCGATTAGAGCGACCTTCTTGAAAGGGCCTGCTACATGAGAATGATGAAGATGATGATGATGATGATGATGACTGATGTTGCAGAAGTCTGGATTTCTCTGTGGTAAGTTCCACTCTGTGTTTAAGTAAATAACGAAAGCTTTTCATCTGGGCTCGGAGCAAATATGAACATATTACAATTCCGGGGCTCTGTTGTGGGGAAAAAACAAGAATAGACCAACTGCCTCTCTAAAAAAGCTTGTCGTAAGAATCAACTAATTTGGAATGCATCTGCCTGAGAGGCAAGGAACCAACAGTCTGCATACAAATAAATGAGATATGTAAAACGGATTTGCACGCAACACTCAGGTTCTGCAACAAATCTAAAGTCCACAGATGGATGAACACCAGAACTTTCCGCCGGAGTTTACAGCAGGTGTACCCCCCCCCCCCTTGCCCCCCCCCCTTCCCCAAAAAGGAAGAAAAAATAATAGCATTTTTGGGGGAAACATTTGTTGGTTTTTTAAAGCCTCGCCACAGTATGTTTTGATGCTGTTAAACCATCTCGGCCCATCATTTCGAAAGTGTGGATGACTGCAGTCAAATTACTATTGTTAAGCAGCTTAACACAACACAGAAAATATAGGAGATCCAGTGTATTTTGAAAACAATCTGCACAAATTTTCGTTATTCTGAACGTCCTGATTGTTTATTTGTCCGCATGGAAATGTTGTTTGGTACGTTGATAGCGCGCCAGTGGCTAAAGCGTTGCGAATGCGCTTCGTAATGCAAGGGTGCCGGGTTCAATCCCAGCTGCGGACGGTTTATCTTACGTTTATTTCGACAGTTGTACCGGGAGCCGACCGTTAAGGAAGCAATAGCAAACTACTGAACGTAAATTGCTTATAACAACCACAACAACCCCCCCCCCCCTTTTTTTTCCGAAAAATGCCAGGATTGGTTATGCAACGTCCTGTAAAGGATACGCAACTAACTTAACGTTAATAAATACGTCTTTTTCAGTCGATCCTGTCTTTGTCATAGTTTGTCTTATATGTGGTGAATTACATTCCATAATTATCTTTTTTAAACTCTCGTATGGCAGTTTGGGCACACAGAGGGTGGTGGATGTGTTGAATATGTTATACTGTATTCAGAAACACTTCCTGTGAACAATGGATGGACCCGATTCATCGTACTCTAGTTTGGAGATCCACATCTGTTGGAAGGTAGAGAGGGAAGCCAGGATGGATCCTCCAATCCATACGGAGTATTTACGCTCTGGAGGAGCAATGATCTTGATCTTCATTGTAGATGGGGCAAGAGCAGAGATCTCTTTCTGCATGCGATCAGCGATGCCAGGAAACATTGTGGTACCACCAGACAAGACAGCGTTGCAGTATAAATCCTTGCGGATGTCAACATCGCACTTCATGATGGAGTTGTAGGTGGTTTCGTGAATACCTGCAGATTCCATACCCAGGAATGATGGCTGGAACATTGCTTCTGGGCACCGGAAACGCTCGTTGCCAATGGTGATGACCTGCCCATCGGGAAGTTCGTAGCTCTTCTCAAGTGAAGAGGACGTGGAAGCCGTGGCCATCTCCTGCTCAAAGTCAAGAGCAACATAGCAAAGCTTCTCCTTGATGTCTCGAACAATTTCTCTCTCGGCTGTGGTGGTGAAGCTGTAGCCTCTCTCTGTGAGGATCTTCATCAGGTAATCTGTGAGGTCACGGCCAGCCAGGTCCAACCTCATGATGGCGTGGGGAAGAGCGTAACCTTCGTAGATAGGGACTGTGTGGGTAACACCATCACCAGAGTCCAGGACAATACCTGTGGTACGACCTGAAGCATACAGGGAAAGGACGGCCTGGATAGCAACGTACATGGCTGGGGTGTTGAAGGTTTCAAACATGATCTGGGTCATCTTTTCTCTGTTAGCTTTGGGGTTGAGAGGGGCTTCTGTGAGCAGGACTGGGTGTTCTTCTGGGGCAACTCTCAGCTCATTGTAGAAGGTGTGATGCCAGATCTTCTCCATATCATCCCAGTTTGTGACAATGCCGTGTTCAATGGGATACTTGAGAGTAAGGATACCTCGCTTGGACTGAGCCTCGTCGCCAACATAGCTGTCTTTCTGACCCATGCCAACCATTACACCCTGAAAGTGATAAATATATAGCTAAGAATTTACTCATACCCATGTTCCCTTTCAAATCTATAATGCAAATCGGATGGGTTGGGGGGGGGGGGGGGGAATAACACAAATCAAATAATTCTCTTTTCTTCTATGAGACATTTAAAACAACGATGTAGATCGAAAGGAATCGTGGATGGTCCACCAGGCTCTTCACGAACGGAAATTTAAATAAATGGCACGGGGAATCTAAGAACTCTGCAGTAACTGGACATTGGGGTGGAGAGATCTGTGCCGGAAATGACGACAGACAGAAAGACATCATAAGTGTTAACAGTAGAGTTGAGTAGAATAAGACAGTTCACGTGTGTTTATTTACTCCATTTAGACAACATATTACAGTGGCGAATTCATAGAGGCAGCCCAGCTGGCAGGTCTGACGTGAGCACACGAAACCGAACGCCAAGAAGTAGAAGAAGAAGATAATCACAAATAGTAAAAAACCTGATGTACTCGCTTTCAAATCCAGCTGCGACTCGCTGTAGCTCACGGCCGGTGTTCGAAACCGGGCGGTTCCCGGGGTTCACCTAGCCTCTAGGTAGTGGGTACCAGAGTTAACACTCTGGGGTAAATGGAGGAACGTAGCTGTAGCTACAGAGTTTCGTAAGGACGGTGACACAGGCGGACAGTTGTCCGTACTGGAGGCAGAGCACTTATGGTTTATAACCGTGTGCAGTGACGCTGGTTCACATCTCCCGACTTTACCTTTTTACACGCAAATGATATTTTAGGCAGTATATACGAAGAAGAATGTTACTCTCTGCTGTAAAACATTTTTAAAACATACAAAAATCATTTCATTTTCAACGAGTTATGGGAATTCTCGTTGATCTATTGATATATATTTTTGTGTATAAGTATTTACTGATATCAGAAACATGTAAACTAGAGCTTTGTAAACTATGTATCGCGACACATAATTGTATTAGATGCAGTGTGAAGGCATGTAGCGCTAACCTAAAGCGTCAACCGGAATACTTACCATTCAACACAGAGCTTTTTGGTGATACTCAATTTTTTAAATATCGTTACTAATAAATTATAACACTAACTTTAATCTTGGAGTTTCCCCGTGTGGGTTGCGGGGCCCCATTGTGGGGAAAACAAGAATAGACCCACTGCCTCCCCAAAAGCATGTCGTAAGAGTCGACTAATTGGGGAGCTTTCTTTGAAGTCGGAGTGCATCTGCCGGAGAGGCAAGGAACCAACAGTCTGTATTCAAGAGAATGAGGTCTGTAAAACTGATGCACACGCAACACTCAAGTTATGGAGCAGGACTGCAGTTCAGTAGTGAACGAGCAACCAGAACCTTCCGCCAGAGTGTACAGCTGGTGAACGAGAAGAAGAAGAATCTTGGAGTTATTAAATATGATTAATATATATATGAAAGCTTTTCATGAGGTGGCTTGTGTCAGTGAAACATTTCGTTGCTACAGTTTATGTTTGTGAAGGTTTCTCGTCTAATGGAGTAGCTTAACCTCTGATTTGATAGTAGATTGAATTACTTTGTCACGAAATTATTATATCTAACAAATGTGCCACCAGCATGAACAGTGTTGAAAGCCCTGGTACAGAATGAGGATCCTTTTCGATAGTAAAAAAACTAACTTGTACTTCTTCTTCTTGTGTTCGCTTTCTGATTTACACCGACAGACAAGTTCTTGTGACAAACTTGACTGTTTTTAGTTTTAGCTTTGTCGTAAGCATGTCTGAAGTCGACCCACACCACCAGGACCTTTTTCCTCTCTTGGAATGCATCCTCAACAGTTTGTGACAGGTAGGTGACTTGGTCTTCTATGCTGTAACTTTCTGTAAACCAGGCCTGCTTGGACACCAAGTTCTGCTCATATTCTAACTGCACTTTCAGTCTTGATTTAATAATTTTCTCCCATGTCTTCCCTACACAGCTGGTGAGACTAACTGGTCGAAAGCTCGAAGACTGGATTTTTATGTGAGGGCTTCTCTCCATTCTTGAGGCACCAAAGCATGTTGAAAATAGAGCTTTACTTTAGCACTGCACAGACTGATCAAATTTCATTGCTGTTTTAAGAGTCGACTATTTTAACTTGAGCCTCGGAAATTCCTTGAAGTTAACTCCGGAAGTGCATCTAGCCAGGCAGGAGAGGCAGGGAATTTCCGTATTCCGTCTAGTGTATTCATTAGAGAATGAGGTCTGTACAAATCTGATGCACACACAACACTCAGGTTCTGGAGTCTAGGACTGCAGTTCAGTAGTGAACGAGCCAACCAGAAGCTGTTTTTTTTTTCTCTTGCTTTTCTGTTTTTCTTTAAGTTCAGTTCTCTGAAACACTGCCATAGTCTTTTTCTATTTGGTGTGGTTGTCAGGTGAAATTTTGGATTCGACAAATCAAATGTCCGTCAGATATATGTCCTAGGACATAATTACAAAGTCATAAACGTCCGACCGTCAAAAGTACTACTGCTTGACAACAAAGGTTCCCACGTCCGTTGCCACCGGGCCCCACTTGTCGGGATCAAAGAGGGGAAGCCTTGCGTAATGCATGTTTCTCCATACTGTCGTGATAAGTGTTCCGATGAAACTACTTTAATGGTGAATAACGTGCTCAAGACTAGCTATTTGTGTGATCATCGAAGTCCAGGACCAGCTGGCTACTCCCTGCTGATCCCAGGAGGGCGCAGCCTATGACAAATGGGTAGCTCAACATACGGATGTAAGGTTAAGCAGTTGTGTGAGGGACATGGTGACTACTTGGGTGATACCAGGACCAGAGCGTCTTGTGTCAGACCTGCCTCTATGGAAACCTCTTTTGATGGGAATGCCCATGATCTGCTTCTGTCTTGCCTTGAAGGCCGACCAGTCTAGATGCTGTTGCTCTGCACGGTTTCTGAAAGGGCAATACATGTGGACAAGAGGGCATATAGAACACCACACAAATATGGTTACACCATTTCCAATGATCCTATCCGGCAAGTTAACCCGGCCAAGAAATGCTAGATGAAGTCAGATATGTCGGCCGAAAGGCACAGATTTGGCAGCTTTGCTGTAAACATACACAGCGCAATTAGGTCACGCGGACGAACGAACAGAATAAGAAGAAGATTATCATCTAAGAAAAACGAAAAAAAAAAAATTGTATTGACTTCACAATAAAGTTTGACTACGTGTGTACCGTTGATGTCGTTAGGAATATTGCGCGATCAGTCCCTAATTTCATCCACTAGTTCCCTTCAATTATTTGCAGGTCTTCCCTTTTTTCTTGTCCCCAGTGAGATGTTAACACTACAGCCTGCAGTCCTGCAAGAGTATGCAATCCTGGTGGGGAAAAACTGGTCTCCTGAACACTGACAATGAAGTGCATCTTCGCAATAATTACAAAGATCTTTCAAGAATACTAGTTTTATATTAAGTCATCACAATTAACGTCTTTGCACTTTTTGCATTTCTAAGCGGGATCAGTCATTAAATGCAGCCGCCAGCCCAAAGTGCCTTAACTAGGGTAGACAACTGAGCTTCATGCATACATTTATCATCCTGTTGTGTCATTATGTGTCACACAGAGCTCGCAGTCTACCTCTGCATTCCGTTCTGTACTGTGCAGTCACTTCGATATCAAGGGCGAAAACCCAGTCGAGCACCTTTTGCTTCTCTCATCAACGTTCGCTTTATGGTTTCTCTTAGACGCCCTCGTTTTCTCAGTTTCTTTATTTCCCATTTCAGAGCCTGTTTGTTGATTTTCTATTAGACTTTTCACAGTATAATTGTCCAGTATGGCACCATCTTCTATGTCTTATAACTGTTGAAACTAGTGATTGTCAAGACATTTCGCTTATTTCTTCACTTCTCATAAAATCACTTCAGTTTATGTTCATCAGTACGCCCGGCTGTCCAGCGTAGTTGGCTAAACCGAACTGCGCGGTGACCAGGTGACGAACTCCTTGTGGTCCGGGTTCACGCCCTGGGGTAGGCAGGAAAGCCACATTTCTCCCAGATTTACGGTATTTACAATGGAATCAAGGCCGAAAGGCTGCGATATCCATAATACCGAGCCTAAGGGTTAACAACTCATGGCTTCTGGATACTAAAACAAAATGTTCATCAGTTAGTTCTGGCATATCTTTTCCAATGCTTTTAACTTTTTAGTGGTTTTCCATGCCTCATGAGCATAAGTGAAACTGAAATAACATTAACCTAAAAGTCAGCGGGATAAGAATAACAATAAAAGTATTAGCGAAATGAACAGAAAATAAAAATCTTACACAATGGCGGGGTCTGCCAACAATTGACGGAAGACAGCTCTTGGGGCATCGTCTCCAGCAAAACCTGCCTTGCACATACCAGAGCCATTGTCTACAACAAGAGCAGCAACGTCGTCGTCACACATGATGATAGTTTATTAGAGAATCCTGAAACACACGGTTTAATGTGAGACTTGCTTCTCTCAGGTAATCTGATCTCTGGATGGCTCTAGACTCTTGAAGAGGTTCTTAAATAGGCAGGCACAGCTTTCGTCATTTTCTTCAGAAATAGCAATTGACTAAACTGTGAGATTGCCATGTAAGGAATCAATCGTTAACACATTCCACGAAACCTTCTTGCGAGTGGGCCCATACATAGACACTTAGCCCTATGCTAGTCATAACTGGTTGAACTTGGGATAGCCCTTCTCTTTTATGTTTTCTTCTTGAAGTCTAAGAGCCCGTTTAAAGCAGACATTACTGGCGTCATTTGCTCCTAGTGTAATGAATCGGACCCTTTAGAAATTGCAAGACTTTCTTTTCATACGTACCCAACAGTTTACCCGTGTTTTTTTTTTAAAACCTGCAACTTGCAACTTTTCAGAAATTGTTAAAAGTTCTTTTTATTTACTTTTTGCCATACTTCTATTTTTTTTTTAAATTTAACATGCAACCGAAGACGCCATTTATAAACGATACATGAAAATCTTTTTCATGTAAAGCTGTACTAAAAACTCGCATCAAACCTTACTTGGGTAGTATCTGTTACATTTTAGACATGTTTTTAATGCAAAACGTATGCTACAGTATTCCCTGCAGTAATGATCATAGTTTGCTTGTTGCGCCCCCCCCCCCTCGGATATCACACAAGCGATAAACACCCGGTGACACAAAATGCCACCATGCGGATGAGGATCACCCGTGGAGAGGTCATAGAAACCCCTTTTAGCCGTTAGGCCATATTTATGGCCCAGCTATATTCAAGCTCCCCGGCAAACGCCAGGGTGGGGCTTCAAATAACGAAAAATTGCATCCTACATGGGGGCGACACTGCTTGCCTGACGCACCTTGTTGTTTCTAACAGTGGCTTGTTCGATTGTTTTCACTTTTGACTGATGGAACCCAAATGTTTGGTACTGATTTGTTATTTTCCTATTGCCGGTTCTGGTGCCCCATTGTAGAGGAAAACAAGAATAGACGACTGCCTCCACAACAAGCATGTCGTAGGAGTCGACTAACTGGGGGTTTCCTTCGAAGTCGAGGGTGCATCTGCCCGAGCATCAAGGAACATATCACACAAATAAGCCAGTAAAACGGATGTACACGCAAAACCTCAGGCCCTGGCACAAAGCCAAAGTCCAAACGTACGAACAATCAGGACTTTGCGCTGGAACTTTCAGTCGGTGAACAAAGAAGAAGAAGAATATTTGTTATTACGTTTGCTACAGGAGCTTTGGAATAGGGGAAATCCCAACTGCAGCTAGATGGCGGGAAACGCACAGCATTATGACCGCAGCCGACTCTGGAGAAGACAGTGAGTGTGACTAATGCAGCTGGGACGGGTAGGGCGGGTGGTGGGTGAGGGGGGGGGGGGGGTTGAGATCCACGAGATAAGTTAACCTCTCTGGCTGGCCTTTACTGTTAGCCAGGATAAGGTAGAGTTGAGGATTTACTTAACCAGGCAGCTCAGAAGATTGCTAAATGCTGAAGATGTCATCCAAAATCATATGGATGTGGAAAACAAGGGTAAACTACCACATTATACACTCGCATCACAAGACACACATCACGGCAACCGTTAGAACAACCCGTTTTAAAGAGATCTCCAAGCCAGGCAGGCCAGAATTGGGAGAGAGGAGAAGGATAGAACAAGAACAGATAGTGTAGATCTTAGCGACAGCTTTTGAGCTTAAAGCGTTACAGAAAAGGTTTTAGAATATCATGAATCCACTATATGGAAAATATTGAAATTCTTGCCTATCTTAACGAAGTAACAACATCCCCTGTATACAAATCAAATACAGCTGTTGTGTGAAAGATGGCGTGTTTGGAAGGGCCGAATGTAAGACGCCCTGCGTGCCCAATTTGTGACCCTTTGAAAATAAAGTTCCTTCTTTCATTCGTTCATGGGATTCCCATGCCTCCCTATAGCGGCAGAAAATGCTAACAGGACATCTCACGTCCAAGAATGAAGAATTAAAAACAAATGAAATTCAATTCAGCACACAAGAAGGAAACAATAAGTATCGCTTTCTTCTGGATCTGTGGCATTACAAGTTGCCTTTCCATCATCCATTGCAACGAAACGTTTAAAATCTATTCCTTCGAATTCCTTCTTTGCCGATGGAATGTCTAATAGTGCCAACAAAAACAAAAAAACTGCACTTGCAGTGCTCGTTTGAAATTTGAAATCATCCTTGCTCCACGCTTTCTTTATACCAGCACCTTCAATGAAAAAAATCCCCCCCCCCCCCCCCCCCCCCCCCCCCCCCCCCCCAAAAAAAAAATTCAACCCCCCAACGTAAATTAAATCAAACCATTCATAAACAAAAAAGATTCAGACAAGTAGACTGTCCTGTCGGCAATTTAGTGCAATAAGGCAAGAAAACATACCCACTTTTTCGGTCACTAGTTTAATTCCTTTAAGTTCGATTTACATTTTTTTTTAAATGACGATTTAAAATGAATCTTCACGCCCCAACAAGACTTTTTCATGCCTTACTCTAAAAAAACAAAAACGTATGAATCCTTTTATTAGTCGTTGCAGAACCCGTTCCTGCATTTTATTTACTGCTGGCTATACGGTCTGCTGTCAAATCTAACCAAGCATTATAGATAGCGCTAGCAACGCCACATCTAAAGACGCTGACACACTTTCCGAGTGTGTGGGGGTGGGGGGGGGGGGGGGGGGGGAGATATACCCCAACAAACATGCCATAAAGTCAATTAATTAAGGTTGTTTGTTTCGAAGTCGGAGCGCATCTGCCGGAGAGACGACGCACCAACACTTTGCATACAAAGGAGTCAAAACGGATGTGCACGCAAAACTCAGGTTCTGAAACAGGACTAGAGTTCAAAAGAGGACGAACAAACAAAACTTTCCATAGGAGTTTACAGCCGGTGAACGCCAAAAAGCAGATTCCAACCATTACGGATGTCTTCCTGTTCTGTATTCTAACCCCTAATGGAGCATAGGTCCTCAGCCAACTCACACCAAGTCGTTCTATCCTTCGCTATCACATGCATCCCCCCCCCCCCAATATCCTCCCCAACTTTTAAACTCCACTCTCTAGCTGTATTCTCCATGTGTTTTTTGTGTGCCTTCCTTTCTTTATGTGACTTTGTGGGTCCTTTGTGGGTTCCAGCGCTAAGACACTTTCTCAACGTGTGTCCTATCCAACGCCAGCGTCTTTTCTTGACCTCCTGGACCACAGGAACCTGTTTTCTTTTCTCCCAATGCTCTACAGCAGCAGTTCTCAACCTATGGGTCGCGACCCTTTTTGAGGTCGAACGACCATTTCACAGGATTCACCTAAACCCATCCGAAAACACATATTCACTGAAATTATGAAGTAGCAATGAAAATAATTTTATGGTTGGGATCGCCACAACACAAGGAACTGTATTAAAGGGTCCCCACAACACAAGGAACTGTATTAAAGGGTCGTCACAACACAAGGAACTGTATTAAAGGGTCACCACAACACAAGGAACTGTATTAAAGGGTCGTCACAACACAAGGAACTGTATTAAAGGGTCACCACAACACAAGGAACTGTATTAAAGGGTCGTCACAACACAAGGAACTGTATTAAAGGGTCACCACAACACAAGGAACTGTATTAAAGGGTCGTCACAACACAAGGAACTGTATTAAAGGGTCGCCACAACACAAGGAACTGTATTAAAGGGTCGTCACAACACAAGGAACTGTATAAAGGGTCGTCACAAACAAAAGGGTTAAAATGTATTAACGGGTCACCACCAACACAAGGAACTGTATTAAAGGGTCGTCACAACACAAGGAACTGTATTAAAGGGTCACCACAACACAAGGAAACTGTATTAAAGGGTCGTCACAACACAAGGGAACTGTATTAAAGGGTCGTCACAAGGACCTGTATTAAACCAAGAAACCAAGTATACAATTAATGTCACCAGACACAGGAACTGATTAAAGGGTCACCACAACACAAGGAACTGTATTAAAGGGTCCCCACAACACAACGACTGTATTAAAGGGTCGTCACAACACTGTTGGCTTATTAAAAGGTCACCAACAACACAAGGACTGTATTAAAGGGTCGTCACAACACAAGGAACTGTATTAAAGGTCGTCACAAAAACACAAGAAACTGTATTAAAGGGTCGTCACAACACAAGATAACTGTATTAAAGGGTCGTCACAACACAAGGAAACTGTCTTTAAAGGGTCACCACAACACAAGGAACTGTATTAAAGGGTGAAACCACCCAAGGAACTGTATTAAAGGGTCGTCACAACACAAGGAACTGTATCTAAAGGGTCACCACAACACAAGAGACTGTATAAAGGGTCACCACAACACAAGGAACTGTAATTAAAAGGGTCTTCACAACACAAGGAACTGTATTAAAGGGTCACCAAACACAAGGAACTGTATTAAAGGGTCGTCACAACACAAGGAACGTATTAAAGGGTCGTACACAACACAAGGAACTGTATTAAAGGGTCACCACAAACACAAGGAACTGTATTAAAGGGTCGTCACAAACACAGGAACTGTATTAAAGGGTCGCCACAACACAAGGAACTGTATTGGAAGGGTCACCACAACACAAGGAACTGTATAAGGGTCGTCACAACACACAAGGAACTGTATAGAAGGGTCCACAACAACAACGAGGAACTGTATTAAAGGGGTCGTCCAACACAAGAAGACTGTATT
This sequence comes from Candidula unifasciata, assembly GCA_905116865.2. NCBI lineage: Eukaryota > Metazoa > Mollusca > Gastropoda > Stylommatophora > Geomitridae > Candidula > Candidula unifasciata. The sequence continues at coordinate 161,873 of CAJHNH020000583.1, forward strand.
AAAGGGTGTCGTAGGCAACACAGGAACTGTATTAAAGGGTCACCACAACACAAGGAACTGTATAAAAGGGTCGTCACAACACCAGGAACTGTAAAAGGGTCGCCACAACACAAGAACTGTATTAAAGGTCATGCCCCAACACAAGAACTGTATTAAAGGGTCGCCACAACACAGGAATGTATAAAGGGTTCGCCACAAGTCAGGAACTGTGATTAAAGGGTCGCCCCAACATAAGGACGGTATTAAAGGGTCGACACAACACAAGGAACTGGAAAAGGGCCGACAACAAAAGAACTGTATTAAAGGGTCAACCAAAACACAGAGGAACTGAAATTAAAGGGTCACCCAACACAATGAACTGTATTAAAGGGTCACAACAACAAAGGCCCTGTGCTTTAAGGCAAAACCACACACAGGAACTGTATTTTGGTCACCACAACATTTGGAAACTGTATTAAAGGGTCCCACAACACAAGGAACTGTATAAAGGGTCCCCACAACACAAGAGGACTGTATTAAAGGGTCCCCCTGAAACATAAAGGAACTGTCTTAAAGGGTCCCCCACAAACACAAGGAACTGTATTATGGGTCCCCACAACAAAGAAACTGTATTTCCTTGGGTCGCCACACACATGGAAACTGTATTAAAGGTCGCCACAACACGCAGGAACTGTATTAAAGGGTGGGGCGTGCCCACAACACAAACTGATAAAGGGTTGTAAGGCAGCACCTGTCGCCACAACATCAAGGAACTGGGTAAAAGGTCGTCCCCACATGACGGAACTGTATAGAAGGTCGTCACACATATGAACTGTATTAAAAGTCGCCACCGCCTGAGGAACTGTATTGAAAGGGTCACCCTAGGTATGTAGTAAAACCTGTATTAAAAGGGTCGCATCAACATATAAAGGAACTTATTAAAGGGTCGCAACCCACAAACCTGTAAATTAAAGGGTCGCCACCTCCCATAGCGGGAACTGTATTAAAGGGTCGGGCTCCCCCACTAGCAAGTCACTCCGGAGGCACGGAACTGCATTACAGGGTCGCCACAACACAAGGAACTGTATTAAAGGTCCTCCACAACACAGAGAACCGTACTTCTATAAAAGGAAATCCAACCAAGGTTCACACAGGGAGACTGTATTAGGGTCGCCACAACACATAGGGACTGTATTAAAGGGTCGCCACAGCAACGGAACTGTATTAAAGGGTCGCCACAACACAAGAAACTGTATTAAAGGGTCACCACCAACACAAGGAACTGTATTAAAGGGTCGCCACAACACAAGGAAACTGTATTAAAGGGTCGCCACAACAACACAGGAACTGTATTAAAGGGTCGCCACAACACAAGGAACTGTATGAACGGGTCGCCACAACACAAGAGAACTGTATTAAGGGTTCGCCACAACACAAGGAACTGTATTTAAAGGGTTCTCACCAGTTACACAACCAAGGAACTGTATTAAAGGGTCGCCACAACACAAGGAACTGTAATTAAAGGGGTCGCCACAACACAAGGAACTGTATTAAGGGGTCGCCACAACACAAGGAACTGTATTAAAGGGTACAAGCCACAACACAAAGAACTGTATTAAAAGGGTCGCCACAACAGAAAGGAACTGTATTAAAAGGGTCACCACAACATTCAAGGAACTGTATTGTATCACAGCAAGGGTCAGCCACAAACACCATTAAAGGGTCTGTAATGTAAAGGAACTGTAGGGTAAAGGGTCCACAACCAAGGAACTGTATTAAAGGGTCTTACAAACACACACAAGGAACTGTATTAAGCGGGGTCACCACAACACAAGGAACTGTATTAAAGGTCGCAACCACACAAGGAACTGTATTAAGGGTCGCCACAACAAGTTCAGGAACTGTATTAAAGGGTCGGCACAACACAAGGAAAACTGTATTAAGGGTCGCCACAACACAGGAACTGTATTAAAGGAAGGTCGCCACAACAACAAGGAACTGTATTAAAGGGTCGCCACAACACAAGGGAACTGTATTAAAGGGTCGCCACAACACAAGGAACTGTATTAAAGGGTCGCCACAACACAAGGAACTGTATTATTAAAGGGTCGCCACAACACGAGGAACTGGAAAAGGTCCCCACAAAAAAAGGAACTGGTATTAAAGGGTCGCCACAACACAAAGGAACTGTATTAAAGGGTCGCCACACATAAGGAACCTGTATTAAAGGGTCGCCACAACACAAGGAACTGTATTAAAGGGTCCCCACAACACAAGGAACTGTATTAAAGGGTCGCCACAACATAAGGAACTGTATTAAAGGGTCGCCACAACACAAGGAACTGTATTAAAGGGTCACCACAACACAAGGAACTGTATTAAAGGGTCACCACAACACAAGGAACTGTATTAAAGGGTCGCCACAACACAAGGAACTGTATTAAAGGGTCGCCACAACACAAGGAACTGTATTAAAGGGTCGTCACAACACAACGAACTGTATTAAAGGGTCGCCACAACACAACGAACTGTATTAAAGGGTCGCCACAACATAAGGAACTGTATTAAAGGGTCGCCACAACACAACGAACTGTATTGAAGGGTCGCCACAACATAAGGAACTGTATTAAAGGGTCGCCACAACACAAGGAACTGTATTAAAGGGTCGTCACAACACAACGAACTGTATTAAAGGGTCGCCACAACATAAGGAACTGTATTAAAGGGTCGCCACAACACAAGGAACTGTATTAAAGGGTCGCCACAACACAACGAACTGTATTGAAGGGTCGCCACAACATAAGGAACTGTATTAAAGGGTCGCCACAACACAAGGAACTGTATTGAAGGGTCGCCACAACACAAGGAACTGTATTGAAGGGTCGCCACAACACAAGGAACTGTATTAAAGGGTCGCCACAACACAACGAACTGTATTGAAGGGTCGCCACAACACAAGGAACTGTATTGAAGGGTCGCCACAACATAAGGAACTGTATTAAAGGGTCCCCACAACACAAGGAACTGTATTAAAGGGTCGCCACAACATAAGGAACTGTATTAAAGGGTCGCCACAACATAAGGAACTGTATTAAAGGGTCGCCACAACATAAGGAACTGTATTAAAGGGTCGCCACAACATAAGGAACTGTATTAAAGGGTCCCCACAACGTGAGGAACTGTATTAAAGGGTCACCACAACACGAGGAACTGTATTAAAGGGTCGCCACAACACAACAAACTGTATCAAAGGGTCGCCACAACACAAGGAACTGTATTGAAGGGTCACCACAACACGAGGAACTGTATTAAAGGGTCGTCACAACATAAGGAACTGTATTAAAGGGTCGCCACAACACGAGGAACTGTATTAAAGGGTCGCCACAACACAAGGAACTTTATTAAAGGGTTGCCACAACACAAGGAACTGTATTAAAGGGTCCCCACAACACAAGGAACTGTATTAAAGGGTCGCGGCATTCGGAAGTGTGAGAACCACTTCTCCACATTAATGATCATCTTAATTCCCCCTATTCTGCACAGGCGGCACTTAATTAATGTTTGTACTTTATTAGGAACTAACTACTTTAGTTGTTTTCCATGTTTCCATTCCATACAACATTTTGTATCCTAAGCAAGATTTTTTTCTACAGTGTAGAGTAGAGTTTGCCCCTGAAAGTTGGAACTCAATACTAAAGTCCTCAAGAACAAAGTTCAATCATGGAGAAGAAGAAGAAGAAGAAGAAGAAAGAAGAAGAAGAAGGGGGAGGAGGATGAAGTGGCGTATAACTAGTCAATGTTGTCTGCATTCTCCTTGAGTCCTTCCCATTATTATTGTGTAGATTCGAGCTCCCACCCCTTTCTTCCCCACACCCCGTATTAAAGTTCTTTCGTTTTAAAGTGTTTATTTATACATTTCTTATTTATTTTTATCATATTTGTTTACATTGTGTAGGCAGGAAAGGGGCAAGGGAGGAGATGGTCTTCGATTTAGGCTTGCACAGCTGGTGCCGTCTCTCTGATTTCGTAGGTTAGGATTTTTGTCTTCGACAGAAAACAAATCCATGACTTTACGAAGTATTCGAACCTGACTCCCTCGGGCCTGATAGCCCAGTGTTCTTCATAGTTCGGTTAAGGCGCTCCTGTCTCAGCACATTATTATTATTTTTATTATTAGTATTATGTTCTTTTTTTTTTTTAGATAAAGAACTCCATTAACAGTTTAATTTTAGTTTTCAGTTTTGACTGCTCCTACCCCCCACACCTCTCCACCCCATCTCCCACGGAAGTCGCCGCTAACCTCTGCATCTAGAGGTCGGTCTTCTATCCGTCACCAATGGATGCCCCTCGTAGTAGGACAAGCACGTAACAAATGTCTGGGGGGAAAAAAGGCAACCGTAAATTGTCGCGTACAGGTCTACCTGGTCTACAAGTCCACCTCGAGATTTGTAGCAACATATTCTGAGTTAGACCCTAAATTCTTTTAAACCCTCCATAAAAGTCGACCCATAGTTTTTGAAAGAATTTAAGAGTTAAAAAGAAAGTATTTTCACAGCAATTTAGGATAATTAGTTTGATTCCAAAGGGGTATTTTAAATTAAATTTTGCATTATTGAAGTCATCCCCTTGTGGGTTGCAATGTTTTGTTATTTTGAAGTCCCACCCTGGTTTTTGCCGGGGACCCTAAATACAGCCGGGCCATGAATAGGGCCAAGCCATAGATATGGCCTAACGGCTGAAAGGGGTTTCTGTGACCTCTCCACGGGAGATCCTAATCCGCATGGTGACGCTTTGAGTTACTGGGTGTTTATCGCTTGTGTGATGTTCTGGTGAGGTACATCTACCTATCCATTGCGCTTCGCCGCTTCCAGACAACATACGGGAAATATGTTACGCTTTTTCTGTACCAAGGATTAATGGCATATGTATATATTTTGCAGTACTTCGCACTAGAAACAGTGCAATTTGTATATTTTAGTGAAAAGTATTTATGTTCTGTGCTTCTCTTGATGTTAACGGTAAGCACTGTTGTAATGCTTCTGACCAGATACAGCAAAATATCCCATTTGTCCTGCCACAATATGGGACCAACCCACACTTGACTACAGGTTACACCGTCACCACTTGGCGGTGCTCCAGTATAACTGTGCTATACTGTTATACGGTTGAACGGGGTTTCTGCGATTGTACCCGTTTGACTCTCGACCTTGAGATGTAAATCTTACTGACTGAATTCCTAGAGAGAGAGAGAGAGAGAGAGAGAGAGAGAGAGAGAGAGAGAGAGAGAGAGAGAGAGAGAGAGAAGAGAGAGAAGGGGGGACCAGCGAAATGTCTTCCTTCTTCTTCTGCTAGTTATTCAAACCTCCACCCACAATTTTCCACCCTCGGTGGAGAACTTGACGCGAAGTTGTAATATCTTCTGCTAGCCCGTGCCCCCCCCCCCCCCCAATCTTAAAAAAATGCCCTCCTTCTTGAGTTCCTTTATAAATTTTTTTTTTTGCCTTTTTCTTGTCTATGTCCTTGTGATGGGTTCCAATATAAAAGATTTTATAGTTATTTTGTTATTAGGTTGTCCCAGTGTGTCTCCTATTCAACACCAGCGGTGTTTTTTTTTTTTTTTCTCATGATTCTCTGGCTAGGATCAAAGTGTAGTATCTGTTCTTATCAGAGCGGTGTCCTTCTCAGGACAAGCTACCTTTGAGTCGATCAATGAGTCTCGTAACCACACCCCGCACATAACCACCACCGACGACGGAGCAAGTCCCGGACACCTGAGAAGCAACCTCTACCACAGCCACCCGAGATGCAGCCTGCAGCAGCCGTCACAAACCTGGACCTGGACGTGCCGACGGACACGTTCCCTGGAGGAAGGATACACCGGACAGGTAATACAACCATTGTGTCTTTGTCCGGTGCCGATGCGGCCTCCAGGGCGGCGCCAGCCTGGCTGACCAGCGTCCTGATAGGCCAAGTCGGAGTGCCTATCCACGGAATAGCGGCGCTGTACTGCTACTCGAGGACCACCGAGTGGTACCTCACCCTCACAGAAGCAGCTCACAGGACTCATTTCAATCTGCGGAAAACAGTGGAAGGTGTAGATGTTCTTCTAGAACATCTAGACAAAGTAACAGCCACGGAACAGACCGTGAAAAAAATCATTGCTGGAATCACGGGAGACGAAGATCCCGAAACTTACCAAACAAAACACGGCATTGACAGAGGGCATGCCTCGGTGAGGGGGACAAAACCGATCCCTCATTTTGTCAACATGAGGAATCCGGCGCTCCCTGGCGGCAAGCACCAGCTCTGGGTCACTGTGCCAGGCAGAAGGACGAATTGTCCTCACTGCGGACACAATGACCACTGGGCAAACAAGTGCCCTACAAGGAGGAGACGACCCGAGCCAGTAACTCCGGAGGAGGTTTATCCACCCCAGGAAGAGGCGGCAGTCGCTACGCAACAGGAAGTGATATCAAGCACGCAGTCCTCAACGGAAGAGGAGGGCTCACAGACCAAAGGCAAGAAGCAGAAGAAAGTCAAAAAGCGAAGCCGCCAGAAGGCTAGCTCCAACGAGACGTCACCTGCTGCAAAAAGAGACAACAAAGAAATCCCAGAGGAAACGACAGCAGCTGCCGCGAAAGAAGAGTCATCAAGCACAGAAGGCACAGACACAGACTGGGAGAGTGCCGAGCCTCACATCAAAGACATATTATGTCCACAATGCTCGGCGCTATCTACCACATTCTCGCATACAATCACCAAAGTCCACTGCGTTAGATGTCACCATCAACTGGCAAAACCATCGAAAAAAGGATACGAACTTTTTATCCTAGAAGGCCTCAAAGAAAGAAGAAGACCACTGAAACAGTACGGAACCCTCTCTTGGTGCGAACCCAAAAAATGAGTGGAGTCCCCCCTCTCTTCATTTTTCCCCGCCCCAGAGCTTTTTCCTTTCACTTTGTTTCGTTACTTTTCCATTTCTTTGTTTGTTTTTGTAATTTGAATAAAATTTTGAACGCACTCACAAAACAACACAACTTTAACACGCACAAACGGCAACGAATGCAAAAACAGACTTACAAAAATACTAGCAACATACAAAACACAAACACACACACACACACACACACACCAAAAAAAAAGATTCTCTGGAATTTGTTGAGTTCTCTGCGAAAGCTGAATATGAGAAATCCAAACACACCTTTTTAATTACTTTCATTCTGCGCAGGCACCACTTATTGAAAGTTTGTATTTTAAAAGTAACTGTTTTAGTAATTCTCCATGTTTTACCTCCTGGCAGCTATACTGGTTTGACACTGACGCTATATTATAACTATATATTTTAAGGTTAGTACCAGTTTTAATTTCATTAATTTAATTTCCTTCAGGCGCAAGCCTCAGAAACCCGGTTCAACCGTTAGGTTATATTATGGCTGACGACCATAGCCGAAGTGGAGTTTTCAAATAACAAGTTTTTGTGTCCCGTACTGGGCGGAAATTGATAACGTTTGTAGGTATCCGAATTATTTCAATTGAATACATTCTCAGGCAACTATCGGTCGTTGGCATATATATATATACCATACAGAGGCATATAAATATACCATACAGGGGCATATAAATATATCATACAGGGGCATATACAAATATCATACAGGGGCATATAAATATGTCGTGGGTTCGCTCCCTGGCGGAGACGGACTTTAAAAAAAAATAACCTTGGCTCCCAGGTCAACCCCTCCTTGAGTGGGTACCGGGTACAGTCCCGGGAAGTAGAGGCGGCCGGCGTGATGCTTATCACATCACCCATCTTGTGCCGATTGGTCTATAAAAATATAGGTCTAGCCCTATATGCCTTATACGCCTAATGGCGTTAAAAATGGTCCTTTACTTACTTATACAGGGGCAAATAAATATACAGGGGCATATAAATATACCCTACAGGGGCATATAAATATATCCTACAGGGGCATATAAATGTATCCTACAGGGGCATATAAATATATCCTTCAGGGACATATAAATATATCCTACAGGGGCATGTAAATGTATCCTACAGGGGCATATAAATATATCCTACAGGGGCATATAAATATATCCTTCAGGGACATATAAATATATATCCTACAGGAGCATATAAATATATCCTACAGGGGCATATAAATGTATCCTACAGGGGCATATAAATATATCCTACAGGGGCATGTAAATATATCTTACAGGGGCGTATAAATATATCCTACAGGGGCATATAAATATATCCTACAGGGGCATATAAATATATCATACAAATCACCGATTTTACTAAGTGAAAACTGAGTGGTGTTTATTTCATATATTTTTATTAGGAATAAAACAAATGAGACATTGTGAGTCAACTCAGAACAAGAATGACAAAAGTAAGAAACAAAATCATCACACACTCTGCTCTTTGTGTCTTTGGCTGTTGTCATCCCTCCAAGCTGCTACCTAAAGTTTGATCACACAGGAGCAAAGGCGTAGCAACCTGACATTTGAGCCGTTGCGGAAGAGTGTGCAGCGATTAATTTTGTGAGGGTGATTATCTTCTTCGCCTTCACCAGCTGTACACTCTGGCGGAACGTTCTGGTTGTTCGTCCACTTCTGGACTGCAGAAACTGAGTATTGCATGTGCATCCGTTTTATAAATCTGATTCATCTGAATGCAGACTGTTGGTTCCTTGCCTCTCAGGCAGATGCACTCCGACTTCGAAGGAAACTCCCAATTAGTCGACTCTTACGACATGCTTTTGGGTAGGCTGTGGGTCTATTCTTATTATTTTCCCTACAATTGAACCCGGAAACCCACACCAGAAAGGGTGATTATCGACACCCCCCTTTTGCCTTAACTCTTATCCGGGAGCCAACGTGGTGTAGCGGCTAGACGCTTGACTGCGGATCGAGAGGTCGTGGGTTCGGGTCCTGACTGAGCTGGACGTTTTTAAAAACAACTTTGAGTACCAAGAGGGTAGTTTGAGTGGGTACCTGGTATAGTCCTAGGAAGCAAAGGCGGCTGGCGGGATATTTACTACATCACCCACCGAACGACGTTTGGTCTATTAACTATAGGTTTAGCCCTAAGGAACTGACCTGCTTGGGACGCCCTGTTTTCAGCTCAAGATAGTTATGTTCACCCTTCACTAGTCACCTTTATTTACCGTGAATCTTCTTTCAGCACCAGTTTTAGGCTGGGTCGACTAAGAATCTCGCAGCATGTTAAACAAAAGTTTGCCTGCAAACCAGTTGGTAGGTTAGCTTGATAGCCACTTCGCTGTCACGACTTCTTTTACTTCAACCTTCCACCCGTCCAACAAAAAATAAAAAAATAAATAGCGGAACAAATAATGAAAATGTTTAATCTGCAATGACCTCTTTTTCTTCACCATTACAAACCAAGAATAAATCGCGGAATAAATACTTTCAATGTAAAAACGCCCCAAAGAAACCCTAAAATGAATGTTAATGAAAGAGATCAAAGCTGCTGGACTTGATTACATCCATGATATTGGACTAATTGCACAGGATAGAACGGAATGGGGAGGGGGGGGGGGTAGAGACGAGGAGCCCTGTGTAACATATACTGGCGCAGTGAAGTCGGTCCATTGTCAAAGAATTCGACTCACTAAACTTTCATTCATGAAACATTGGTGACGTGTGGCCTACATCTTATGTGGTAAAACATGTTTAGAAGCATTTCCTATGGACAATAGATGGGCCAGATTCATCGTACTCTAGTTTGGAGATCCACATCTGTTGGAAGGTGGAGAGAGAAGCCAGGATGGATCCTCCAATCCATACGGAGTATTTACGCTCTGGGGGAGCAATGATCTTGATCTTCATTGTAGATGGGGCAAGAGCAGAGATCTCTTTTTGCTGGCGGTCAGCGATGCCTGGGTACATTGTGGTACCGCCGGACAAGACAATGTTACAGTATAAATCTTTACGGATGTCAACATCACACTTCATGATGGAGTTGTAGGTGGTTTCGTGAATACCTGCAGATTCCATACCCAGGAATGATGGCTGGAACATTGCTTCTGGGCACCGGAAACGCTCGTTGCCAATGGTGATGACCTGGCCATCGGGAAGTTCGTAGCTTTTCTCAAGTGAAGAGGATGTGGAAGCCGTGGCCATTTCCTGCTCAAAGTCAAGAGCAACATAGCAAAGCTTCTCCTTGATGTCTCGAACAATTTCTCTCTCGGCTGTGGTAGTGAAGCTGTAGCCTCTCTCTGTGAGGATCTTCATCAGGTAATCTGTGAGGTCACGACCAGCCAGATCCAACCTCATGATGGCGTGAGGAAGAGCGTAACCTTCGTAGATAGGGACTGTGTGGGTAACACCATCACCAGAGTCCAGGACAATACCTGTGGTACGACCTGATGCATACAAGGAAAGCACGGCCTGGATAGCAACGTACATGGCTGGGGTGTTGAAGGTTTCAAACATGATCTGGGTCATCTTTTCTCTGTTGGCTTTGGGGTTGAGAGGAGCTTCTGTGAGCAGGACTGGGTGTTCTTCTGGGGCAACTCTCAGCTCATTGTAGAAGGTGTGATGCCAGATCTTCTCCATATCATCCCAGTTTGTGACAATGCCGTGTTCAATGGGATACTTGAGAGTAAGGATACCTCGCTTGGACTGAGCCTCGTCACCAACATAACTGTCTTTCTGGCCCATCCCAACCATCACACCCTGAAAATAATATATAAATATAAAAGTAAGGCACAGTACGACTAGGTCTCATTATTGCTTACATCCTTAATTCATAAAGAAAATTGGGCAAGCTTGTCATGTAACATTTAAGTTTTCTTCTTCGATCGTTTTGTAGGAAAACAGATCACTAGACCTTAATTAACGAATGTTCTCTTGCAGTCCAATTCTCCGGTGTACCCTCCAGCTAAGGTGGTAATATACCAGATGGTTTCTCTCCCGATAGCATACGTTTTACAGTGTTGGGGTTCATGCTCAGTATTTTCAGGTGCCAAGTTGCAGGGACACATTTCTTACAGGTAAAAAGATCTGGTATGCTGTCCTTACGCTGAATATGATACCCTGTGTTCTGAATTTAGAGTGACCATAAGTGACGTGTTCTGAAGTTAGGGTGACCATAAGTGACATGTTCTGAAGTTAGGGTGACCATAAGTGACGTGTTCTGAAGTTAGGGTGACCATAAGTGACGTGTTCTGAAGTTAGGGTGACCATAAGTGACGTGTTCTGAAGTTAGGGTGACCATAAGTGACGTGTTCTGAAGTTAGGGTGACCATAAGTGGCGTGTTCTGAAGTTAGGGTGACCACAAGTGACGTGTTCTGAAGTTAGGGTGACCATAAGGGACGTGTTCTGAAGTTAGGGTGACCATAAGTGACGTGTTCTGAAGTTAGGGTGACCATAAGTGATGTGTTCTGAAATTAGGGTGACCATAAGTGACGAGTTCTGAAATTAAGGTGACCATAAGTGACGTGTTCTGAAGTTAGGGTGACCATAAGTGATGTGTTCTGGAGTTAGGGTGATCATAAGTGACGCGTTCTGAAGTTAGGGTGACCATTAGGGATGTGTTCTGAAGTTAGGGTGACCATAAGTGATGTGTTCTGAAGTTAGGGTGATCATAAGTGACATGTTCTAAAGTTAGGGTGACCATAAGTGACGTGTTCTGAAGTTAGGGTGACCATAAGTGACGTGTTCTGAAGTTAGTGTGACCATAAGTGATGTGTTCTGAAGGTAGGGTGATCATAAGTGATGTGTTCTGAAGTTAGGGTGACCATAAGTGACGTGTTCTGAAGTTAGGGTGACCATAAGTGATGTGTTCTGAAGTTAGGGTGATCATAAGTGACGTGTTCTGAAGTTAGGGTAACGATTTCGCTAGGACGGTATGTTTTTTTGTAAGCAGACCAGACCGTCCGATTGATACCCAGTGTCGATTAGGACAATGAAAATTTTGATTTTCTTTAGTATCGACCACTGCATACCCAAAAGCATGTCGTAAGAGTCGACTAATTGGGGGCTTGCTTCCAAGTCGGAGTGCATCTGCCCGAGAGGCAAGAAACCAACAGACTTCATACAATTAGGTTAGATCTGTTAAACGGATGTACACGCAACACTTAGGACTCCTGGACCAAGACTAAAGTCCAGAGATGGACAAAGAACCAATACTTTCCGCGTGAAATTGGAGCAGAAGAAGGATAAGCATAATATAAACCCCGCTTACTAAAAAACAAGACCTAAGCACCCCCCCCCCATCTCCCACGTGGGTTCTGGGCCCTAAAACTTTCTGCCTCAGTTGCAACCAGTGAACGCTAATAATAATTATAATAGTAATAATAATATTAGTAATTATAATAAAACAATAGTAATAATAATAATACAAGCCCTATTATAGAAATGCTCTTGAGATAAGCGCTTGTCAAAATTAGAAGTCTTTTACCGGCTCTGTAGCTAAGTCGATGCGAACGCTTTATAAAGCCGGTGTTGTAATCTTATTGTCCAAGAGTTAAAGTTTCTTCTAGTTTCTTCTAGTGGTCACAGGACAGGTGAAAAGTTCACACAGTGGCCACGGGTCGGGTCGTTACCTAGGAAACGAGCTAATTGAATTCTGGGCGATTAACACAAAGGCTCCTGCAGAACACAAAGGATTCGGCAGTCAAGATATTTCCCTTGTTCGAGTCAGACGTTCCCTCTTTGTGAGGTTTTGATTAACCGTTCTTACGGGAGACAGTTTAATGTCTATTTATTTATTATAATGGCAGGAGTCCATTGAGAAAAGAGTGTAATTCTTTTATATTCTCAGAGTAGATAATAGAGAGTTATTATCGTACGTTTTATTGAATAATCATCATCATCTTGTGACGTGTAACTTTAATGCCATTAAAGTTTATGTGGCCTGTCACAAGCGTTATTGTTGACTCGTAAAGATAACAACTGTGTTAGATGATGCTGTGCCAGTTATAGTATGCAGGACTTCACTGTAGCACATCCATCAAGGAGATATCCAGCGGAGTACTAGAATAGGCACCCTAGGCCTAAATACTTGGTTCTTGAAATTGCAGTGTACTACAACAAAGTGTACAACAAATTAAATGTACAACAGCCGGGATGCCTTGCGTTGGTTTCGACAGGGGTATTAGGAAAGCCGACCGTCC
>CAJHNH020000583.1:180000-255748 GCA_905116865.2 Candidula unifasciata
TTACCCCAGGATCACAACGAAGAAAATACATCATCCATCATTGCCATTCTGTACGAATCTGGAACTCAGTCAATAACCGATAATCACAGCTCATAGTGCCGCCAGGAGCACTAAACTCAGTAACTTCGGCTGCAAACCGGGCTTCCACAATCCTGCAACATCGAAACTGGAGGAGAAACGGCGACGAAAACGGTCAACATAAGCCAAGTTCTCAACCATCATACATTCCCTATCAATGTCGGAACTGGAACCGTATATGGCGCACAAAACCTAGTCACAATTATAGCCAATAGCTCCCTATTCGGGAATGCTGGTTAAACGTGACGATTTTTCCCCTCCAAAAACATAGATGGACGGACTCATATTGGAGATGGTTTGGGAAAAGGCGGGGGGGGGGGGTACAATTGTTTAAATACGAGTCAGAGAGGGAGAGAGAGAGAGAGAGAGAGAGAGAGAAAAACCGTCTCCAGCTGAGAGCGAATTCGACACACAAGGATTACGAAGCACGTTCAACGCCTCAACCACAGACGCTTAAAAAACTAGGATGAAGCCTGGACCGACCACCGCAGGACTAATATGAAATACCCAGACATCTTGGTGAAGAACAACATGCAACAATAGTAGGGAGAGCGGCCATTGCGGTCAAAATGGACGCTAGACACGGCCACTGTTTCGAGCCGAGGCAAATTTTGTTTGCTTCTGCCAGACGGTGGCCGTTGCATTTTTGTTCCATTTGTAGACTGAACGGATATAATTTCGTCGCCCAGCTTCTGAGTTGAGTACATGGCGTGACACTGTGAGCTGTGGATTTCATTTGGAATGTTTTTCGACTGTGACCAGCGTGGTGGTGTGAATTGTAGATTCAGAAAATGGCGCGATGCCTGTTGTCGCAATATTGGTGGTGCTATTGTGTGATTAAAATTCATCGCGTGTGCGACTGCTGATCTGTTGGTGACTACTGCTACCATCCATAATGAACTGCATTTCTAATGTCAGACTGTTTGAGTTGGCACTTTGAATGGCTGCCGTATGCTTTTAATGTGTGTGTATGCTAGATATGCTGAGAGAGCAGTCTGTCAATCTTTCTACAAGGGACTGTGATAAACATTCTGTGTTTTTCGTTGGCACAGGAGCGGAGCAACCATGAAGCTGGAACTAAGATTACCAGCTGGCCATTCACAATGGAGCAAAATAAAAGCCATCATATTTGGAGCACCTCACACTTCCTATCCAATACACGCGGCACAAAGAAACCAGACCACTATTATAACCGATACTGCACTCTGCAGATTGAACTTGGTCAAATTTGTGTTCTCTTTTCATAAATGGACGAGAAAACATTTGCAGATGATTAGAAGGAACCCCTTGTCATTCTTCTAGGGAAGGGGAAGCAAGGGCAAATTGTAATACTCCCTAGATTTGAAGTTCCAACCCTGGTAATGCACACTATACTGGTTTCTGAGCTTGTATATAACACACATTTATCTCTCATATGTGAATTCTGAATCAGTTTTCTAGGAGAAAGCTCTTCGCAATGGGATAAGGAAAAATAACTCCGTTCAATGTATGAAGTTGCCCGTGTGGGTTCCTAGGGTCTCCTTGGGGTGAGAATATGGGTCCCCGGCAGACGTGACAAAAATAAGTGCGATCTGCAGATTATATAAATGTATATATAATAAAGACAGCGCTTTGATTGGCACTCATAGAAAGAAGTAGAAAGATAGAAGAGCACACTGAGTAACATTAAAATAAATAGCTAACGTTGCCGTACTGGAAATCAACCTGTAAGCTCCATATGGTTTGTGTGTCTCGCCGTGGAAACAAGTCTACTTAGATACATGACAACTGGGCACCCCTAAACAAAAAGTGTCTTCATTGTCTATCGTACAGCTCGAGATCCCTAACTATGGATCCCCGTGTGGGTCCCAGAGCCTTAGTGTAGGGAAAACAAGAATAGACCCATTGCCTCCCCCGACTAATTAGGAGTTTTCTTAAAAATTAGAGTACATCTGCCTTAGAGACAAGGAACCAGTGGTCTGTATACATAAAAGTCAGATCTGTAAAACAGATGTGCATGCAGCAGTCTGGTTCTGGAACAATTCTAAAGTCCATAGGTGGATAAATAACCAGAACTTTTTGCAGGAGTTTACAACCGATGAAAGCGAAAAAAAAAAAACTATGGAATAAAGAAATTTATATTAACCAAGCATCGTTCGAATAATAAACACCAACAAGTTACACACACAGCAGACCGTAATGCTTTGTCTAGAGTACATTGTCATTTTATATATATATATATATTTTATTGGATGTGGTTTTTCTCGGCAAATTTTAGGTTCAGTAATTTGTCACTGCCCTTGCACGGTCGGCTCTTGGTACCACTCTCGCAACCAACGCATGCCGTTCTGCTGCCAAATCGTTCACAGCTGGGTTGGAACCCGGCACTACGAAGCGCGTTCGCAATGCCTAAGCCGCAGACAAGTACGACACTACATATGCCAAAACAACTGTTGGCACGTTTGAGAACAGATTATATAGTTTCCATTAAACAGATGTTACCTTGACTTCTTATATGCCAAGGTTGATTTGGGGTTTTAGGACCAGACTTGGGTGTAGAATAAGTCGGTTGCCTCCTATCAAGGATCTCACAAAAGGTGACTTGGAGGTTTGCTGAAATCACAAGGTTTAGATATCACAGCTTTGCTGCAGACCACAACCTAACATACCAGCTGACCTTCTGAGGGTGAACGAAGAGGATATCCCATTGGGGTTCGAGTTTAAAGCTAATACTTAAGTCTTCCAGGACAAACAATAGTTAAATTATTACTCTAATTACAAAGGGCTGATATAGCATCTGTCAGCAAAATAGATAGAATACATAGAAGAGACACAAAGAGGGGTTGTGAAAATGATTACCATCACTCTGTTACATATTCACAGCTGATGACCCACATAACACTTTTGATGGGGTCTGTCTGATACCCCCAATGCCATTCTTTTTCCTATACTAAAATATTGAACAAATTGTGCAAAACAGAGGCATGAGTGTACTTTTAACTACTAAAATTTATTATGAAATAAGGGTTTGTGTTAGTTTTCTTTACCTTTTGATAAACCAAATTGATGGGGGTATGTGGTGAAAATGAAAAGATGGCAGGTCTTAGCTAAGTGAGAACTACTTGCTCTGTTCTCAAGTGTCCACAAGCTGTAAACTCCAGCAGAAAGATTCATAGCCATTTTGGATGCACATCTGTTGTAGAGATCTGTCCTTTTTGTGTGTGCATGTGTGCAAACAGAGGGTGGGGGGAGCGAAATGAGAATAGACTGTTACTTAGCGAGCAATGTAGTAAACGTCAAGTTAATTAGGAGTGTTTGCTTCAAAGTCAGACTACATATGCCAGTAGGCGAGGAACCAACAGTCTGTATAAAAATAAGGCAGATCTGTAAAAAGGACGTGCACAGAAAACTCGGGTGCTGGAACAAAACTAAAATCCAGAAATGGATAACTAGAACTTTCTGCTGGATTTATGTCTCTTCTTTGACCCCAACCCCCTTGTCAACTGGGCCCTGAAATACAGATACTGCTCTATTAAATAAAGCCTAAGGGACATCAAACAGGATCCACAAACAAACAACCACTGTAACAAGAAATCATATAAATCTATCAACGAGAGTCATTTAGAATTGCATTACTTTAATAATTATAAAAATATAACAAACATGACAATATAAAGCTTAGAAGAACAGGACTAAAATTAGCCAGCAAAAGATTCATTGATTGAACTTGGACAATACTTCAGATCTGGCTAACAGAAGCATTATTGGACTGCAAGTAATGAACCATTGATTGCCAGATAAGTATCAACAGTTATATATAAACATACATTTTCATTGGGCTTAAATACTAGCCTGACAGGAGATCACATAAGTGTAATACTGTTGGCAAATCACTGAGTACATTAAAAACTGGACATGTAAATCATGTTTATTATTAACAGGATAAAAAATTTTTATTTTAAAAAGACATCAGACTTCATTTAAGGCTTGGTTCATCGTTGTAACCATATTTCTCTAGCTAGAAGCCAGGATTTCACAAATATGGAGTCAATAAGGAATTCAACTTTTAAAATCATAATAAAATTAAGAACTACTGTCACTTTAGACGTGAGAAATGCAAGTTCTGCTGCTACAGTCACCCAGCTGAATATTGCATGTGCAACTAGGACACAAAACTTGTGGATTTCGAGTGTATTTACATGTTTAGAAGCACTTTCTGTGGACAATGGATGGACCAGACTCATCATACTCTTGTTTGGAGATCCACATCTGTTGGAAGGTGGAGAGAGAAGCCAGGATGGATCCTCCAATCCATACGGAGTATTTACGCTCTGGAGGAGCAATGATCTTAATCTTCATTGTTGGTGGAGCAAGGCAGGTGATTTCTTTCTGCATGCGGTCAGCAATGCCTGGGTACATTGTGGTACCACCAGACAAGACGGTGTTAGCATATAAGTCTTTACGGATGTCAACATCGCACTTCATGATGGAGTTGTAGGTGGTTTCGTGAATACCTGCAGATTCCATACCCAGGAATGATGGCTGGAACATTGCTTCTGGGCACCTGAAACGCTCGTTGCCAATGGTGATGACCTGTCCATCGGGAAGTTCGTAGCTCTTCTCAAGTGAAGAGGATGTAGCAGCAGTGGCCATCTCCTGTTCAAAATCAAGAGCAACATAGCAAAGCTTCTCCTTGATGTCCCGAACAATTTCTCTCTCGGCTGTGGTGGTGAAGCTGTAGCCTCTCTCTGTGAGGATCTTCATCAGGTAATCTGTCAGGTCACGACCAGCCAGATCCAACCTCATGATGGCGTGGGGAAGAGCGTAACCTTCGTAGATGGGGACTGTGTGGGTAACACCATCACCAGAGTCCAGGACAATACCTGTGGTACGACCTGAAGCATACAGGGAAAGGACGGCCTGGATAGCAACGTACATGGCTGGTGTGTTGAAGGTTTCAAACATGATCTGGGTCATCTTTTCTCTGTTGGCTTTGGGGTTGAGAGGGGCTTCTGTGAGCAGGACTGGATGTTCTTCTGGGGCAACTCTCAGCTCATTGTAGAAGGTGTGATGCCAGATCTTCTCCATATCATCCCAGTTGGTGACAATGCCGTGTTCAATGGGATACTTGAGAGTAAGGATACCTCGCTTGGACTGAGCCTCGTCACCAACATAGCTGTCTTTCTGGCCCATACCGACCATGACACCCTGAAACAGAAATATGAATAAGTTAGCTACACAATTAGTGATATTTCTACCTTGTGAGTAAGAATATTATGCACATATCTCTGCTATTTCTTACTTGGGTTCACCAGCTGTAAATTCCAGCGTAAAGTTCTGGTTGTTCATCCACTTTTGGACTTAAGTTTCATTCCAGACCCTGCCTTTTGCGTGCACATTCATTTTACTGATCTATTTGTAAACAGAAATGATTTCGCACCGCTCAGGCAAATACACACCAACTTCAAAGGAAACACTCTTAATTAGTCAGCTTTTATGACATGCACGTTGGAGAGGGGGTGTGGGAGCACTGAGTCTATTCTTTTCTGTCTTGCCCCACAATGGGGCCCTGTAACCCATACAGGGATCTCTGATATAACTGGCTATCTTTCTGAAATTACAGGACGTGTGTAGTTCTTCCTAACGACAGATGTAATGTGTCAAAACGTGTAAAATTGATTGATGAATAGTTCAAGCCTAATTTAAAATTTCCAATTCCTGTTCACAAATAACACTAGGAACTGTAATACTGTTTTGCACATTTATTGTTGGTTGGAAGAAAGTTTCAGCTGAGTTACATGTGGCAACAATCAGGGTGCACCAGAAGGATATGCAACTAACAAGCTAAGACTTATGCAGAAACTTGTCTCCCAACCTTTAACTATTTTCTTCACTCCATGAGAAAATAAATAGGCAAACTGGTGGGTGGCTGAAGTTGGCAGGTAGATAAGTGGCTAAAATGGCAACTTGGTAGATGCTAAATTAAAAAAAATTGGCAACTTGGTAGGTGGTTAAGTTAAAAAAAAAACTGTTTGAGAGGTGGCTAATAAAAATGTAGGCAGACAGACAGGTGGATGGGTGAATAAGGCATAGTGGTGGATAAGCAGGCAGACTGGTAAATGGGTAAATAAATAGGAAGACATAGGTGGCAAAGTAGTAGGCAGACTGATGGGTAGGTATGGAGATTCCCATCTCCAAGCGCAGGAATGTTCATAGTGTACACAAATATATGAGCATGCCTGTGAAGATACAGAGATAAATATCTATAGGGATCCTTAAAGCCTCAGCCAAACTAAGAACTTAGTACGTAGACAGGCTGTACCAGAGATCTTTTCTTCGCTGTAAACTCTGGCAGAAAGTTCTGGTTATTCATCCACTTCTGGATTGCAGTCATGTTTAAGAACCTCTGAGTGTTACCTGTGCATCTGACTCATGTATGTGCAGACTGTTGGTTCCTTGTCTCTCAGGCAGAAGCACTCTGACTTTCAAAAAAAAAAGCTCTTAATTAGTCGACTCTTACGACATGCTTTTGGATAGGCAGTGGGTCTATTCTTTTTTCCTTTAATAGGCCCCCAAAACACACATGGGATGTACCAGAGATATTTCCCATGGTGTTAGTTGCAGTTTGTCCTGGTCCCAAGACGTCAGGAGTCTGTTGTGCAGTATTAACAAGGAATGTAATGACATTGAAAATGTGTGATACTGAGATTCACATACAAGATCTCTAGCTCATCTTGTCAGAGGGGTTTGGTTTATTTGACAACCCATCCCTGACTTCGGCAGAAACGTGTTGTGCGTCCTACAGTTAACTGTGGAGCAAGTGTTGTAATAAGAATTTCAAATCTTCTTAGTCTTCACTGGAAGTAAACTCCCAAAGAAAAGCTTCTGGCTGTTCATGCATTTCTGGGCTAGTTTTGTTTCAGAATTTGAGTTTTGCATGTACAACCTATTAAAGATCTGGGCACTCTTCCGAATACCGGTCCCAAATTATTCACTGCGAAAAATATTTTGTTTTCTCAAACATGTGGCCCTGGATCCCAGTTACTGTGAACAATGGATCAAAAACTACCCCCCCCCCCCAACTCCGATATCGCTATAATGCATTGAAAACTCCTCCTCCCCACAACGCTTCAACATTGGATCAAAATTTATTCTTCCGTACAATACTTAAATGGATCGAGAACTATTCCTCCCTACTGCGCTTAGCTTAACGTCTAAACATTGCTATCCTTCGTGCTATAACGGCAGAAGTGGAAACTGATGATGGGGGTCTAAATGTTGTTACTACAGTACATAACCTCTTGACGCTCCCAACGGAATGTTTATCGCAGTGAATAATTTGGGACCGGTATTCGGAAGAGTGCCAAGATCTGACTTACTTGTATGCAGACTTGGTTTCTTGCCTCTCAGGCACACGCACACTGACTTTAGTAAACTCTACAAATTTGTCACCTTAATACAACATGTTTGCTGTGAGGGTGTCCTATCCCCTCCCCCCACATACACACAGGGAACCATTCAGCTAATCCAAATAGATGTTTACAATTCGCAGTAATTTTGATTTTATAATAATCACTGCTACGATACAAGGGGAAAACTGGAGGCTCCGGGAAGTTTAACATTAGATTACTAAACTACCGAACTGTGCAAGTGGAGTAGATGTTTTTTAGGTGAATGTCTTGTTTTATTTTGTAGGATAATATGTAAAATAATACTGATAAGATCAAGTGACCTTTGCGGCCCTGAACGAGCATTACATGCACACGTTAAGAAGCCATACTGGAAACTTCTGGGAAGATTTAAAACACATATTTGTGTCTATGAAAGACAAGGCAATGGGGAAGGGGGGATTCCATGATCTGTTAAAATCATCACTAAATTACTGGCATCACTGTTCAACATAGTCATCTTTTACAACATGCTTTTCAAAAGGCAGGGCATCCATTTTAACTTTAGTGACAAACATGGCCCTCTCAGTCACCAAGGAAAAGGATTGGAGCTTTGGAACTGAAATGTTATACAAAAATTCTTAGAATACCATGGATCAAAAGGAGGAAAAACTGGCTTGTAAACAGCATCCTGTCCCAAAAGTTAAAGAATTGTGGCCACATCAAGCATCATGGTGGCTTAGAAAAGACTGATGGAAGGTGCAGTTTATGGCGGGCGAGGCAGGGGTCGACTACAGCGAAGAGGCAGGGGTCGACTACAGTGAAGATACAGGACAGTGAAGATGCATTGGCACTGAAAGCACATGGGGCTGGAGATCTGGCTAGGGAAAGGGATACTAGCAGGCTTCTCATGAAGAGAGCGACGTTCTGTGAAGGGCTAGCTGATTGATGATGACGATGACAAACGTTTAGGATATAAAAAGCAATACCAGCATGGGAAGTGGTAAAATTAAAATTGAAGTTAGAAATAAATAACCCTTGGTACAGTTGAAATAGGAGCTACGACCTACAGCATGGTTATTCAGTTGAGTTTACACAGGAGCCAACATTTTGAAAACGGGGATCGTCACAAAAGATTATCAATACGATAAAGTTCAGAGTAATCTGTAGGCCGCCAGTTGAATAGCCCTGGCACATCTTCCAAATGCCAGTTGAATAGCCCTGGCACATCTTTCAAATGCCAGTTTAATAGCCCTGGCACATCTTCCAAATGCCAGTTAAATAGCCCTGGCACATCTTCCAAATGCCAGTTGAATAGCCCTGGCACATCTTCCAAATATGTCCCAAATGCCTAATTTCTAAGCAAACTTCTGATCAAGAGAGACACTGGAGGAAACCAAACTTCATCATCCACTGAATGAATTACAAAAGTCAGTGAAGCTTATATTAAATTAGAGACAGCACTGCAGAAATAGATTATTTCAAGCGAGCGAAAGAAGAATAGCCCTGGCCTATAGGATTGGGCAAAACCATGAATTCAGAAGACAGAAAGGTCTTTTTTCTTTACTGCTAGCCTGTTGGGATAGAAGTATAGTTTAGGAACGCCATCAGCAGAACCATGATAAGCTAAAATCCAGGTGTCAGGTAAATAATGTTGCCATGGTGACCAGGGATCTGTATTTCAATTTATTTACCTCTATAGTTGTGATCTGTATCTTTAGGTGATTTATGTTGGAATATCTGGTGACTGACACTGACAGAATCAACAACATTCAAACTAACTGGGCCATGGCACGAACAGGGGAAATGGTGTCATGTTTGATCAACATGTGAGCACTGTCATTCACCAGAAACTGTGACTAAGGTTCAAAATAAATGGACCATGCACCGTAAAACTGGACCATAGTACAGCATTGTTAGAAGATGAAGATGCATTAAACAGCAAACAAAAAAATATGCCGGGCAATTTTTACGCAGACTTTAGGTGAGACAGCATTTTTATTTTGTTAGTCAAGTTGATATATTTCCTTTCTCATGTGTGGAATTAGAATACCCTAATAAACTGTCTAACCCAACAACAGTCAACAGGTGTGGTTTTTATTATTTTTCTAGAATGACAAGGAAGGAAAAAAATTTAGCAACCAACTAGTTCTTTCTCATTATATGAACTTTTGTTAACTTGAAAGTTAGATTTTTTTTTAGGTGACAATCAATCACATAAGGTTGATTGACATGTTTGGCTTTCACTGACTTTCAGGCACAATTGTATTCCTAATTCAAGTATTTCATTCGTCCCAATTACAAACGTAACACAACCTATATAACAAATAAATTATATACCTGATGACGGGGTCTGCCAACGATGGAAGGAAAAACGGCTCTTGGGGCATCGTCTCCAGCGAAACCTGCCTTGCACATACCAGAGCCATTGTCTACAACGAGAGCAGCAACGTCTTCGTCACACATGATGATGTTGGTTAGAGGTTGGAAATGAACACACTAGGGATAAAACAAATCGAAGTCGCCTCGACGGTGTCTAGTTCTCAAATGCCATGAGGAGCACTCGGCAAACCCATATAAGCCGGAACAAGGGGGAGTGTGACAGAAAAGACCTTCCTTTGTGAGTAAGCCGGTATTGCCATATAAGGAGTTTCGCACTTTCGTTTCCAAGAAATCCGTACCGAATCTTGGCAACCTAGCCATATAGGGAAGTGGAAGCCCTGGGAAGGGGGAGGGGGAAGCAGGGTCAATGACGTTCGTGGCTTCTCGGCGGCACTCGTGACAAGCCCTCGGACAGGCCTCGCTGCCGATACTTCAGCGTTCTCTCCCGCCTGCCAGAACACACACACACAAACACACACACGCACACCAATGAAACTAATTAACGGTGACTGCAGTCAAAGCTGTGTACTGGAGTCGTATGGCAGTGGTGGTGTCTCCTTGAGTCTTTGATTATTAATCTTTTGAAATACACTTCTGTTGGGGAATTTCTTGGTTTTGTTAGTAGGTAGCCAGTTGTTTCTATTTTCTAATCCCTTTCTCGTTATCACGGGAGCCGCCGTGGACTAGCGGCTAGACGCTCGCCTACGGATCGGAAGGTCGTGGGTTCGGTTCATGATAGAGGCCGGACTTTTTTTGAAAAATGACCCTTGCTCTCAGGTCTACCCAGCCTTGAGCTGGTTCCAGGTAGAGTCCTGGGAACTAAAGGTGGCCGGCGTGATGCTGACCCACCAAGTGCTGCTGGATCCATTAAATACTAGCTGTACCTGGCCACGCGTTGCTGTAGCATAGTTTGGCTAAATGGAAATGAAAGAAAATAGAAATCGCACGTGTCTAATACAATCATTGTCTGCTCAGATAAGAAATAGTCTTTGATCCCCGCCCACCACCACAACTAAATCTACCTACTACTATCTCCCTCATCAAAGGTTTTTGGAAAAGAAAGACAATGGAAATCGCACGTGTCTAATACAGTTAATGTCGCAATCATTCTCTGCACAGATATAGCGATAGTCTGGTTTTCCAACTTTAGAACACGCACCTTATAATTGTGTCTTTATATTAGTGGTCGTTTAAATGGTGTTATTAGCACAGTAACAAAAATGGTTATTTGGTTATCACATGCTAAAGCTGTTTGTATTTTTATAGGGGACGGAAGTAAAGCTACAACTGTACTTGTGAATAACAAAGTAAGTCGTAAAAAATAGAAAAGCGGAGGTAGCGTTAGTAAAATATAAACAAATAAGGTAATGAGAACTTGAAAATCAAGTGTAAAGCTCTTTAATTTCTCTTAAATTTAAGTCATTACCCCCTCCCCTCTTCCACCGACTACTGCTCTCTCCCTCTTCGAAGGATTTGAAAATCACTAACTGGCGATATTTTGTTGTTGCTGTAACTGACATTGACATCCCTGTCCATCTGGACTAAAATAGGGAGCAGGAATTGTAAAAGGTAGTGAATAGGGCTAGTGTAATATTTACCACATCATCCTTCAAGTACCAGTACAACTACTAAAATAATGTCACTGCTATCTGTGTTATCATCGGAGTAGACAGAGAGTCGTGAGCCAGAAGATTTGGTTCCGCATGGCTAGTGCTGTCGCCAAAGACTGGTCAGGTTAGGATGTATAATTTCACTTGCCGACAGAAGAACGCCATAACCTTACCGGCGGTCTTCACATGAGAGAACTATGGTGTGACAGCCCTGTTGTAACAACTATTACTGCTGCTGCTACTTTAAGTGGGTAAAGCAGTTACTGTGACTTAAAGCTCTCTCAGTTAATAGTTTGCCCCCCCCCCCCCCCAAATTCACCGACAACTCTTTCTCTCATTGAAGTATTTGGGAGGAAAAAAACACACTTGAAAGGCAAATAAACACAGAAAAAAAAACACCATAATTAGGAAATGAACGCCATGGTAAACAGCACAGCTTAAAATTCCAAAGCAGATGAAATAACTAAATCTAAATAGAAATAAATGAAAATCTAGAAAATTTCAGCGTAACCATGCAATCGGAAAGTTTTAAAATGCAATCATAAGTATGCGAAATGGTCAAATTTAATTATCAAATGGTTTACCCATTTACTTTTTTTTTTTTTTTTTTTTTTAAATATTAAGGCAACATGGCTAGTGCTGTCACCACGACAGAGCAGATGAGGATATTATTTTAGTCCGGGGTAAAAAAAAATATTAACTACTGCGGATTCGAACCCAGGTCTCCCGAACAGGAACCCAGTGTTCTAACCATTCGACCAAGCAGCCAATTAATCTAAACGAAAAGAGAACTAAAGTTGTAGAGATATGTGTCCCTACTACTGAGTCCTGATTAAAACACAACTCAAAACCGCAGGCAATTGTTTTCTCGTAGACAGATACTCCAGATATATTAATGAAACGGCACAACAATAGAAATTGCACGTGTCTAACAAGGTTAATGAAGTTAATGTCGCAGTCAATGTCTGCGCCAAAGTCGAGATAGTCCTTGATTGCCCCCCCCCCCCCCCCCCAATCGAAGGTTGTTTGAAAAAAAATAACAGAAAATAGAAATCGTGTTTAATATGGTTATTGTGGCAAATATAGAGATAGTCTTGTTTAATGTACCACGTCCTACTCTATGTATTAGAGAAGGCGTTGACTGCACGTAACTCGTCGGCAAATGGCGGAAGCCTTGCGTTCTGACTACGGCGGCGCATGCGCAATTACTAACGTGGCTATAATTAGAAATCACTAACGTTATAAATATTAGTTTCGAATATTATGGCTTAATATGTGGTCACCTATCTCTCTAACAGCGACAGGTTGAATTTCAAACCACGATGGTTCAAAATCCGGTATCAAAACAAACATATCCTGAAAATTTCAGCTAAATCGGTTCAGTAGTTTCCAAATCTATAGGGAGCAAACAAACACACAAACATTGACTTTTATATATATAGATAGGTCGATCCCTATATAACCATTGGGCCTAAAGGCGTGGAAAAGGGTCCTTAACTTTCTCGTTATCATAGTTTGTGTCGCATTGAATGGTTAGGCACAGGGCTGCCAATGGGATTTTTTAAAATCAAAACTCACGCTAAGCTAACCAAACCAGCAATGCACAAGCAAAGAAAAAAAAAAAGCAGAAACCCAAGAAAGGTAAAAAATACAAATTTTATAGTTACGAAACAAAACATTTACCCAATTGTTATAAAAGAATACATTTTTTAAAACCCAAAATTCCACAATTTAAAACCCAAGGCGTCAAATAAAAACCCAGATCTTGGGTGGGGGGGGGGGGCGAAAATACATTTTATTATAAGATTGTCTTCTTCATCTTCGCGTTCACCAGCTGTAAACTCTGGCGGAAATTTCTGGTTGCTCATCCACTTCATGACTGCAGTCCTGTTCCAGAACATGTGTTGGGTGTGCATCCGTTTGACAGAGCTGACAAATTTGTATGCAGGCTGTTGGTTTATTGCCTCTCAGGCAGATGCACTTTGAATGAAGCTCCCAATTAGTCGACTCTTACGACATGCTTTTGGGTAGGCAGTGGGTCTATTCTTGTTTTCCATGTAACAGGGCCCAGGAACCCACACAGGAAATGACACGATTGTTAACAAGAAAATAATAATGTTTTCACAGTCGATCTCACTACACATTGGGCATTCGTTTACGCGCTTAGTCGATGCAGTAGTCACCCCAAAGTATCTAAACTGAGAAGAACTGTCTTAAACAAGGATCTCTGGACATGTTCAAGTTTACGAATGTAAATCAATAAGGTGCCGTCTCCACACTGAGGGTTGACTGCAAATGATCTCAAACGTCCAGTCTGAACCCTGGTTCTACACTATCTGAGACTACTGTCTTCTTTTAGCCCATCGCTTGTTGCTGTCTTCCTACTTGTATCGCTGTCTACCCCTTACTCTGTTGAATTCAGCTGTTCCTTCCAGTTCCTTCCAGTGTGTAGTCATCCTTTAGACGTGAGCCCCTGGCTGTTGTGTGGTTTAGTGACTTGAAGCGAAGACGGGAATATTGAATGGCTTTTTAAAGCTGACGCTTTTTACAATATAGGATCACCAACTCCCGAGCCCAACCCGACCCTTTGTCACACCTCCCATGACATGCTTGGCAAGTTTAACGATTCTTTGCTCCCTTTGAGAGTCTCGGTAACACACTGAAAGTTGTTAAAAGGCCTTATTTACTTCACAAGGCAGACACAATTAGCAATCTCTCCAGCCGGGTTAACGGTTAACCCAACGCCATCTTCAATTTAGGCCACGTAGCAGTTCTCGACTCTCGTCAACTGGAAAGTGTGGGCTTGGCCAAGGGATAGACAGGGCTGCCAATATTTGGGTTTTCC
This sequence comes from Candidula unifasciata, assembly GCA_905116865.2. Classification (NCBI taxonomy): domain Eukaryota; kingdom Metazoa; phylum Mollusca; class Gastropoda; order Stylommatophora; family Geomitridae; genus Candidula; species Candidula unifasciata. The sequence continues at coordinate 194,283 of CAJHNH020000583.1, forward strand.
CCTTAGATCTGGTTTATTCACGTCTGGCTGTATATTCTTTATATTTAGAGTTGGCCGTGGTTTATTATACGACGCCTTGGGTTCCGATTTTGGAATCTTGAGTTAAAAAAAAAAATCCTATATAAAAAGGGGTAAATATTTAGTTTCGTGCTTTATGATGCTATAGTTATGTCCCTTAAACGTGGCCATTGAGCACACAATGATGATGATGATATTACTACTAATAATAAACATTATTATCATTACTGTACATGTCAACAAGACTTATAGGTACTCTCATTTTAGCTCACGCCAAACACGGAGAACATCCGTAATCCTTAGGAAAGTCCAGTTTCATAGGCGTGTTATGGTTAACGTTACGGTTAGTCTGTGTGTATTTCAAACTGTAACACCCCTGTAATATTGAATTTTACTAGGGATTTTGGAGTTCTCTGTGTTTGAGGTGAGCTAAAATGAAAGTACAGGCTTACTTCGCAAGCGCCTCGCCCGTGGACAATTTTATTAGGAATAAGCCACCCACGCAGCGACCCACCCCGATTCACTGCCCCCCCCCCCCCCCGTCGGTTTTCTTTGAGTCAGCGCCCCCAGGCTTTATCGGCTTCCAAGGCCGGTGACAATTAGCGATCTGACCGGATCTGGCTAATGCGTGACCACTGGCCGGCGAGCCTTGGCAAGTAATTTCACCGCGTCCAGGCGATTTCTGACGTACTTTCGTTGTACTTTTGTGAATCGTCAGTTTTCGTGTGGATAGCGGTAAACAAAGATTATACCCAAGGGCAGAGGAGAGCGGTCCAAGGAACTCTCCAGCTAATCTGGAGAAAAATAGATATCCTTTTATAAAAGTGGGTAAATGTTTCGTTTCGTAACTATGAAATTTGTACTTTTTAACAATCTAGGTTTAATAATTTGTGTGTGTGTGTGTGTGTGTGTGTGTGTGCCTATGTATTGCTTTGATTTTTATTCAGCTTACCTGGGTAAGAAAAATAAAAAAATATTGCAGCCCTGGTTGAGCAGAGAGAGCATTAAAGACTTGGATCCCAAATATCCCTATGTGGGTTCAGGGGATCCATTTTGAGGAGAAACAAAAATTCAAAATATCCCTATGTGAGTTCAAGGGATCCGTTTTTTGGGGGAAATACAGACTAGACCCGCTGCTCCTCCCCAACTAGCATGCCATAAAAGGTTACTAATTAGAGGGGTATGTGTAAAACGGATGTGCATGCAAGTTCTGAAACAAGACCAAAGTGCAGAAGTGGGCGATCAACCGCTGGAGTTTACAGTCAGTGAACATTAGGAAGAAGATGCTGAAGGAGGAGGAGGTCCCAAATTTGGCTAGTTGGTTGAACTTCAGTTTATCCACCAAGCTCACTGTATCTAATAGCCAGGCATGGAAATACCTGATTAAAAAGTTAACAGTAACTCAATGACCCAACTTCTCACAACGTACTGGGACTCTAGACGGTCACAAAAACAGACAGAATGCCAGACAAACGTACACAAATACATATATATTAATAAAGTAGCAGAAACTGTATTGATTGACACTCATAGAAAGAAGTAAAAAGGTAGGAGAACACACTAGACAACATAAAAATCGAACGCTATAGTTACCGTGCCGGGAATCGAACCTGCCACCTCCAGACGGTTTTGCGCCTCGTTATGGAAACAAGCACACTAAGAACATGGTCAACTAGGCACCCACTCTTTATTTATGGGAAATGACTTAAATATATATATATAGACAGATAGTTATATCCCTTACACACTGCACAGTCCCCATCTCACTGTGTGTATTGTGAACCATTTATCTAATGTAGCTAATAGTTTTTAACCTAACCCGTGAGGATAGTTTATAACCTAACCCGTGAGGATAGTTTTTAACCTAACCCGTGTGGGTAGTTTATAACCTAACCCGTGAGGGTAGTTTATAACCTAACCCGTGAGGGTAATTTATAACCTAACCCGTGAGGATAGTTTATAACCTAACCCGTGAGGATAGTTTATAACCTAACCCGTGAGGGTAGTTTATAACCTAACCCGTGAGGGTAGTTTATAACCTAACCCGTGAGGGTAGTTTATAACCTAACCCGTGAGGATAGTTTTTAACCTAACCCGTGTGGGTAGTTTATCACCTAACCCGTGAGGGTAGTTTATAACCTAACCCGTGAGGGTAATTTATAACCTAACCCGTGAGGGTAGTTTATAACCTAACCCGTGAGGGTAGTTTATAACCTAACCCGTGAGGGTAGTTTATAACCTAACCCGTGAGGGTAGTTTATAACCTAACCCGTGAGGGTAGTTCATAACCTAACCCGTGAGGGTAGTTTATAACCTAACCCGTGAGGGTAGTTTATAACCCAACCTGTGAGGGTAGTTTATAACCTAACCCGTGAGGATAGTTTATAACCTAACCCGTGAGGATAGTTTATAACCTAACCCGTGAGGGTAGTTTATAACCTAACACGTGAGGGTAGTTTATAACCTAACCCGTGAGGATAGTTTATAACCTAACCCGTGAGGATAGTTTATAACCTAACCCGTGAGGATAGTTTATAACCTAACACGCGAAGATAGTAACTCACAGAGGAGGGAACATGTCTGACTAACTGCGAAAAGTCCGAGCTTAAGAATAAAACTTCCATACATGGTTGCACGAAGGTACCACTTAGTCTCTTTGCAAGGTCGCAGGTTCGTTTCACGACTGCATCGTTCGTTTCACGACTGTAGTTTGCATGCAGATCCACGAGGATCGTAGCCGGAGCAACAAAGTTCGTGCTTTGTGCGACCCTCTCGGCAGGCGGCTAGCCATTCTACGGAGAGAGACCGGGCCATACTGGATAAAACCCGGTGCATGAAAATCGACCCTCTAAACGTTGACTATAAATTTATTAACATCAATAATAATACTAATAATAATATTATGAATGGCACGCAATCACATATTTAAAATAATCTTCTTCTTCAACGATCTCTGGTCATGCGCATAATCGACTGTGGGCCATAAACTGGGATGTCATCTCAACGTCTCTTAGGCTTTCCCAAAGCTTAGTTGTCAGGTCTACTGGGTGTGGCCACATGTTGCTCCGCAGCTCTGCAGACGAGCGTCTAGCCGCTAAACCACGGCTCTCCCAGTGTCATTGTCATGTCTAAAAAATGTACAAATGAGATTGCTAACGACATAGTTGTGTTAATGTGTTCCAGTGGCAGAAATAATTAATTGGAATTAATTAGTGGCATATGTTCCCCGTGTGCGTTCCGGTGCCCCATTGTGGGGAAAAACTAAAATAGACTCACTGCCTACCCAAAAGCATGTCGTAAGAGTCGACTAATTGGGAGCTTTCTTTGAAGTCGGAGTGCATCTGCCTGAGAGGCAAGGAACCAACAGTCTGCATTTAAGTGAATCAGATCTGTAAAACTGATGCACACGCAACACTCATGTTCTGGAGCAGGACTGCATTTCAGAAGTGGACGAACAACCAGAACTTTCCGTTAGAGTGTACAGTTGGTGAACGCGAAGAAGAAGAAGAAGATTAGTGGCATAGTGAAGCCAAACATTGACGTTCATTTGTGACACCTGTCTTTTGTTTTTCCTTTCACTTTCTGAGTATCTTCGACTGAGTTATCCAATGAATGACATCAGTACAAATGGGATTGTTAATGACATATTTTGTGCTGGGATTTTATTGTGTAGGCAGTACCTAATAGTACCACAGCGAAGCTAGACAATAACGTTTTTAGCCGATTACTGTAATTCAGCCACCTCTTAGCGTTAACCGGCTGTAAAATCCGGTTACAAATTCCGGTACTTAATTTATAACTTACCCCTGACGTCACGACTACGTCACGGGAGACAATCCCAATAAATTCTAGGGTTTTCTGGTTGTAGTTTCTCGCGATTTATCTACAGCCAAGTTTAGGGTTAGGGTTAGGATTAGAATACACTAGATGAGCACTAAAAAAAAAAAAAAAAACACCCAACAACAGCACACTTGCACCCCTTGAAATAATGGACTGTCACGTCAGCTGTGGATTTCCCACGGGGATTTCGTGTTTGGGGTACGCTATAAATTAAGAACCAAAATTCCGGTTGCTCATCCACATCTGGACTTCAGCTTTGTTCTAGAAGTGAGTTTTACGTGGCATTTTTGTGTGCAGACTGTTGGTTCTAGCCTTTCAGGCAGATATATATATATATATATATATACATTCTTTGGTCATGTGATGAGAAAGAGAAAACGGCAGTACACACTGACAGTAGGAAAGTTGGAGGGGAGGAGAGGCAGAGGGAGACCGAGAGAAACGATGCTGGACTGTTGGACATCATGGCCTGGAGGATCATCTGTGTCACAGTTGACTGAAAGTACACGAGATAGAAGGTTGTGGATAGACATGACTACCAACGCAACTCGGCATAGACTTTAAGAAGAAAAAGTGGGTCTAATATAACCCCCCCCCCCCCCCACCCCCACCCCATTCCACCCCTCCCAGAACCTATACGGGGGAAATAGCACAGTGAAGTTAGACAATAACATTTATAGTCCACGTCTATTACTTCGTCTTTCATTCATTTACTGACTTCGAAGATGTTTTAATCTTTAAATTTGTTGCCTCTGTGTGTACTTGTCGGTTTTTGTGGCTTAGGCGTTGCGAACGCTTTCGTAATGCCGGGGTGCCGGGTTCGATCCCAGCTGCGGACAATTTGTCTTGCGTTGGTTTCGACAGTGGTACCGAGAGATGACCGCCCAGAAAGCAATGGCAAACTACATGACGTAAATTTGCCTAGGGAAACCACAACAGCCAAAAAATATTGAGGTTGATTCACGTTTTTTTAAATATCCAGAAACCATGAGTTGGCTCGGTACTATGTATATCGCAACCCTTCTCATATCGCAACCCTTCGGCCTTGATTCCATGATAAATACCATACATCTGAGAGAAGTTTGGCTTGTCTGCCTACCCCCGGGGCGTGAACCCGGACCACAAAGAGTTAATCACCCGGTCGCCGAGCAGGTAGGTTTAACCAACTGAGTTAGCGAGCCGGGCGCAACGTCCCGGGAAGGATACACAACTAACTTTATTACCTGTGTGTACGTGGGTGCGTGCGCGCCATTTATCCCCTCTCGGTTACCTGAAAATGCTGACACCCCAAGATCAGAAAGATCTCAATCTAGGACAAGCCATAAAATCCCATTCAACCCTCATGGAAGTTTTAACTGGGACATCCGTAACAGTTACGCCAGCCCGGTGCAACCTGCAGTCCCTTGCGACTGACAGTCAGTGTTGTGTGTGCATCCGTTTTACAGATCTGGCTTCTCTGTTTTTGACTGTTGGCTGCATACATAAATGTGTTTTGGAGCATAATAATAATAACTCCATGTGTGGATCATGGAGCCCCATTAGGGGGAAAAGAGGTGGAAAAGGGGGGGGGGGGTAAATTCACTCCCTCCTAACACGCATGCAGTTAAAAGCGACTGATTATAGTTTTTCCCCTTTGAGGTTGGGATGCCTCTGCACAAGAAGTGAGGAACCAACAGTCTGCTTTCAAATAAGACAAATATGTAAAACGGATGTGCACGCAAAAACTCCAGTTCTGAACTAGAACAGGATTCAAGTCCACGAACAATAAGAACTTTCCGTCAGAGTTGGCAGCCGGTGAGCACTCGGCAAAAATAAGGTAATGATGATAATAATTAAAATAATAATAATAGGCAGGAGGAGCTTTATGAGACTAGAACGAACGAACTTTATTTACAATGGGTCACGAACTGGGAACGCATGCCTGTCTTACATAAGACCCTTCCAAACACCCGTTTTTCACACTACAGTTGTATTTTATCAATAAGTATGTTATATTCATATGATAATATGTATATTATGAATATCAAGGGAAAAACAACACCAAAGCATGGCTGGTAAAATGCATGCACACACTAGCGCACGCATACACTAGCGCACGCATATACACACACACATACACGCCAACCCACAGACTGAAACACGCACATATACACACGCACATACCCTCACACACACACACATACATATACCCTCATTCACCCACATACATACCTACCTACCCACGCATACACGCACATTCCATACACATATATACATACTGGTACACACATGCACACATAGACACACCCCCAGAAACAAACGCAGACACATGCACACAAACACACTCACACACTCACACACAGACACACATTTGCAGACACACAGACAAACAAACCCGAAGAAACACACACGCAGAAACACACCCATGGACACATACATACATGCACAAATAAACACAGACTTAGACACACACACACACAAACACACACACACACTGATACACGCACACAGACACACTAGCAGACACACAGTTGTATTTTATCAATAAGTATGTTAGATTCATATGATAATATGTATATTATGAATATCAAGGGAAAAACAACACAAAAGCATGGCTGGTAAAATGCATGCACACACTAGCGCACACATACACTAGCGCACGCATACACACACACACACACACACACACACACACGCCCACCCACAGACTGAAACACGCACATATACACATATACACACGCACATATCCTCACACACACACACATACATATACCCTCATTCACCAACATACATACCTACCTACCCACGCATACACGCACATTCCATACACATACATACATACTAGTACACAAATGCACACATAGACACACCCCCAGAAACAAACGCAGACACATGCACACAAACACACTCACACACATTTGCAGACACACAGACAAACAAACCCGAAAAAACACACACGCAGAAACACACCCATGGACACATACATACATGCACAAATAAACACAGACTTAGACACACACACACACACACACACACACACACACATAGATACACGCACACTGATACACGCACACAGACACACTAGCAGACACACACGCAGAAACACAAACACACACGCAGACATACACACACACGCTAAAGCTAGACGGTCATTGCGACAGCTAGGCAGTGACAACACAGCCGGAGATTTGAAGATATGAAGACTATGACTCACCCAGGACCGTCGGTACCAGGACCGTCGGTAGTACTAGCGACGGTCCTGACTCACCCTAGCAGGGTAACGCAGGACAAAGCTGAGCCCAACAGTTGAAGCAGTGAAGGTTTGTGCGGGTCAGAAACACAGACGCACATACACACGCACACACTCATACCCACACACTCTCGCTCCTTTTTCTGAGCGAGCTGCTTTGTCTCGAGTGCTAGAGGTTCCGGGTTTAATCCCGGTAAGGGCTGGGATATTTTTTCGCGTGGACTTGGTAAAAAAAAAAAGTATAGGACCCTTTTCCACGCCTTTAGGCGTATAGAGCATATAGGGCTAGACCTACATTTTTATAGACCAACGGCACAAGATGGGTGATGTGGTCAGCATCACGCCAGCCGCCTCTACTTCCCGGGACTGCACCCGGTGGCCGGTACCCACTCAAGGCTAGGTCGACCTGGGAGCCGAGGTCATTTTTTGAAGAAAAGTCCGGCTACTCCAGGGTGCGAACCCACGACCTTCTGATTCGCGGCGCGCGTCTAGTCCCTCTGCCACGGCGACTCCCACGTGGACTTGGACTTTTAGTAATTTCCCCTGGTCTCTGGGTAGTGAGATCGGACGCCCGTGTATATTGTTGCGCACGTTAAAAAAAATTATGTGGCAGTTGGAAATCTAAAAGAGTAGCCTAACTGCGCTGCCCGGGCAAAATTTTGAGTTTAAAAAATCTACCTTAAGTATTTTAGGATTATCGCCGGCGATACAGAGCCTGTGCACTGTGCTGAGCTTCTCTGACTCAGACTTGAGTTAGAAGAAGAACGGAACACTTAATGGATTAATACCAGTGTGCCATGATCTGGATCCGTTGTTCAAACCTCAAACATTCTGTCTGGCGCTCATCAGGGGTGAGACCCGTGAATAAAATCGAACTTCATGTGGAAATACGACACTAAGACATAACCAGGGTAAATAAATATTACTGATGTCAGAATCGACATTATAGCACACCGGGCATACCTAAAGATCCACCGTCTCCCTCAGCAAATGTCTCAAGCCTGAAAAGCCAACTGTTTCCGAAAGTAAAGGCTCATTTTTCACGCCTTCAGGCGTAACGAGCATATAGGGCCAGACATTTATGTTACAGACCAGTAGGTACTCGGTAGGTGATGTGGCCAACATCACGTCGAGTGCTTTTCTTTTAGTTTACCTCATCTCGGGGACTGAGATTTTGTGAGAACTTTAAAATAATATTTTAAGCTCTCTCAGCTGTGTTTGGCATAACCAATCATATGTCCCTCTCCGTAGGATTGAAAAATCATCACCTGGCGAAATTATTAAAATAGAAATAGTTAAGAAATGAGAACTTTAAAATAATATTTTAAACTTTCTCAGCTAACTGTGTCTGGCCTAACCCCCCCCCCCTCCCCTCCCCAATGATATAATCCTCTCCGAAGGATGGGAAAGTCACCATGTAACGAAATATTGTAACTAAATTGAGCTTGGCATCCGTGTCCACCCAGACTTAAATAGGTAGCATTAGCTTGTTTAGAGAAGTAAATGTAGCCAATGTAACAGCTACCACATCATCTATCCAGTACCAGTACTACTGCAATCACTAACACTACCACCATCACAACAACAACAACAACAACACAAACTGTCACAACAGTCTGTGTAGGTCGGTGTAGAAAAGAGGAGTTAGCGCCGCATGCTGTCGCCACGGACTATTTAGTTTAATTTTGCCACCGACATCGGTGATGGAACCCACAGTGAAAAGTACACTATACTCAAGAATAGCGGAAAAAATACCCGGCACCCGACATCTCTCCCTTTCCGAGGGACCAATTTTTAACTGACCTTGGCATCCGTGTCCACCCAAACTAAACTGGACTGTAAGCCGTCTTAGTTAACAGTTTCTGTCTTCGCCGAATAGTTTTTGATCGAGAAGCGTCGCGGGGAGGCTAATTAGGACTTAACTAAAATCAGATGTCTTTGGGCGAAAGGCGCAGATATTGCAGCCTAGCTTTAAACCACAACACAACATGGCAAACACCCTTTTAAGGGAAAAAGAACAATTATCACCCAGCGGGGAATCGAACACCGGTCACCCGCGTGAAGGATGACATACCTTCAACTATACTACCGACAACTGAAGAGTTTAGGTCAGATATCGCAGCCTAGATGTAAACAAAAAAACAACGCGCCAACGGCCCTCTCGAGGGCGAACGAAGATTACCCGTGACATGACCGATGAGCATCACGTCGCCGCTGTCGCAGGCTAACTGTAAACACCAAAACCGAAAAAGATGTAGAAATCGCAGCCTAGCCATAAACCACAACACAACGTGCCAGCCGCCAAGTTAGGGGCTAAAAAAATTATATCACCTACCGGGGAATCGAACGCGGGTCACACGCATGCTAGGCAGAAATTACCACTAACGCTACCAAACACTCAAGCAAATAGTGATAATAAAAGTATATAATAATGCAGAGTTCAATAAGAGCTCAGCAGTCAAATTTGGCCAATCAACTAAAAACAAATTCGGGCCGGCAACGAAACAAATAATGATTTGACCGTTGCTGGAGCTACGTCGTTCGTGGTTTGTGTGATTTTCTGACAAACAATCATGCTTTGAGTCAACGGCAACGCTGTGTGCAAATTTTAAAGCAATCGGTTTAGTAGTTTCCGAGTTTAGAGTTAACAACATCGGAAAATTCACATTTTTATTAATATAGATAGATGTCCTGGGAAGGCTATCCCGGTCAACAAATGCCCGAAGTAGTCGGATGTGTTGGCCGAAAGGTGAAAATATCGCAGCAATGCTGTAAACGGGCACAACACACTTACATCTTCGGATGAACATAGAAGAAGATTTTACTGTTTAACATTTCTTCAATAGAAGACACGGGTTTAGATGAAATAACATGTGTAAGAATGTGTCAACGGGGAATTAGGAAAGGATGCGACGAGGAGGGGCGTATGTGAGGACGTTCTGTGTGTAATCGGCTTGTTACGGGAACAGTGTCGGAGCCGCCTTGGTGTAGGGGCTAGGTTCTCGCCTGCGGATCGAAGGTCGAAGTTCGAATCCAAAAGTAGCCAGTCTAGTTTTCAAAAATTATCCTGCTCCCAGGTCGACCCAGCATTTAGTGGGTAGCAGGTAAAGTCCTAGGAAGTAAAGGCGGTCGGCATGATACTGACCACATGCGTCGTCACCCACATAGTGCTGATAGTCTATATAAAAAAATATAGTGCGGCTCCATCAAGATCTCAACCTCACGACCTTCGAATCCATAGGCGAGTGTCTAGCCTCTACACCACGGTGGCTCACTGGCGCCTCTAGGAGTAAGAATTATCTATTTTTACACACGCATCGAAGAAACGTGGTTACACCGTACAGTGTATTTTTTAGGACTGTTGTATACACAGGGGATCTGAACGGTCGTAGACCACGAGGCAGGTCAAGAAGACAATAGAGAGATAACGTCCAAACAGACCTACAAACACTTGATGTCACCAACTGAAAAGAGAAGGCCAACCAGAGAGATGAGGGGAGGCGGGTGATATCTGCATCAGTGAACCTCAATGGATCAGAACGCTGAAGAAGAAGAAGAAGAAGAAGAAGAAGAAGAAGAAGAAGAAGAAGACTAATAAGATTGCACTGGACACAGTTCTAAATAACGGACATGTCAGCATACTACCACACACGGAAGCTGAACGAATGTCTCAAGTACTGTTGTGTTTCAGATCAACAAACACGCTGGTAGTCATTTTATGTTCATGCTCCTAGCTGATGGCAAACAGGGGGAAGGGGAACTTCGTGCTTGGTAACAGGATGGCGACCACTTGGCAGATTAAGAGATAGGCATCGACCATCGCGCTATGCCGAGATTAGCTGAAGGAAGAAAGAAAGGATAAGGAAACACTACACCAGAGATGAGTCATTGTGCACACTAGTTAATTATTTGTGAGGCTTTTAATCCTTCCTCATTGCTACCACATCATTGGCAGAAGAGTTTTAATTGTCGCTAGAGAAACACTGTCGGCTCCGTGGCTAAGTCATTGCGAACGCTTCGTAATGCCGGGCTGCCGGTTTCGATTCCAGCTGCGGGCCATGCGCCTTGCGTTGGTTTTGACAGTGGTATCAAGAAAGCCGACCGTCCAGGAGAAATGGCAAACTAATGGACGTAAATTCCTAGAGAAAACACGCAACAGTCAGGGGCTGCTGGAGTTGGTTCTGCAACGTCCTGTAACGGATACGCAACTAACCAAAGAGAAACACTGTTGCTTCTCCTGCTACTGCTACTAATACTACGATGACTACTACACTACTACTACTACTACTACTACTACTACTACTACTACTACTACTACTACTACTACTACTACTGCTGCTGCTGCTGCTGCTGCTGCTGCTGCTGCTGCTGCTGCTACTACTACTACTACTACTACTATTACTACTACTACTACTGCTGTTGCTGCTAATACTACGAATGCTGCTGCTGCTGTTACCACTACTACTGCAACTACTACTGCTGTTGTTACTACTACTCCTCCTCCTACTACTACTGTTACTAATAATAATAATAATAATAATAATAATGCTAGTACTGCTACTACTACTAATGCTGCTGCTACTAGTTGTAATAGCAGCAGCAGTTTTAGTATTAGGAGAAGGAGGAAGAGGAGGAGGAAAAGAAGAAGAAGAAGAAGAAGAAGAAGAAGAAGCATAAGAAGAAGAAGAAGAAGAAGAAGAAGAAGAAGAAGAAGAAGAAGAAGAAGAAGAAGAAGAAGAAGAAGAAGAAGAAGAAGAAGAAGAAGAAGAAGAAGAAGAAGCAGAAGAAGAAGAAGAAGAAGAAAAGATGAAGAAGAAGAAAAGATGAAGAAGAAGGAGAAAGAGAATTAGAAGGAGACGAAGAAGGAGAAGGAGATGAAGGAGAAGGAGAAAAAGTAGAAAGAGAAGAAGAAGAAAAAGAATAGATGAAGAAGAAGGAGAAGGAGAATTAGAAGGAGAAGAAGACGGAGAAGAAGAAGAAGGAGAAGGAGAAAAAGAAGAAAGAGAATAGACACAATACTGCTGCTACAATTGCTACCACTACGGCTGGGTTGTTACTGCTGCTTCTCTCCGTGTCGGTTCAGGGCCCAATTTTGTGGGGGGGGGGGGGGGGGGGTGGAATGGACCCACTGCTTCCCTATCAAGCATGTTATGCAAGACGACTAACTAGGGAACATTCCTTCAAGTCGGAGTGCATCTGCCTGAGAGTCGAGGAACCAACAGTCTGCACACAATTACAGCAGATCTGTAAAACTCAAGTTCTGGAACAAGATTTAAGTCCAGAAATGGACGAACAGCCAGAACATTCCGCTGGAGTTAACAGCCGGTAAAGAGGAGAAAGAAGACTGCTATTACAACTACTGCAGCTTGTACTAGAATTACTACTTCTGCTACAACCACTGCTGTTATTTATATTTCTGCTATCTACAACCACAATAACAGAAACTGTTGCTGCTGTTATATTCAACCTGTCCCATTATGGGGACGCACCCTTTTGGCTATTTTAATTAAAGCCCCACTCCGGCTGTTGTCCCTAATATAACCTAACGGTTGAACGGGGTTTCTGGGAATTGTGCTCTGGCGATTCTCATCAGAATGTGGCACTTTGTGTCACCGGGTATTTGTCGCTCATTGTGCGGTCCTATTGAGGTTAAAGGTCAATCAATCTATCTGCTGTTACTACTACTACTACTACTACTACTACTACTACTACTACTACTACTACTACTACTACTACTACTACTACTACTACTACTACTACTACTACTACTACTACTACTACTACGACGACGACGACGACGACTACCACCGTCACCTCTACGACCACCTGGGCTTTTTTTCTGGTGGTACGCAGTACCGGCATCTTTTTTGAGGCATCATTTTTGTCAACACTCTTGTAATAGACCACTTCTGGTGAGTACTGACACCCTTTTTAAAGACACTTCTTGGTAAGTACTGGCATCCATTTATAGGCACTTTGTGGTAAGTAAAGCATCTCTTTATAGATACTTTATGGTGAGTACTGGCATCCATTTATAGGCACTTTGTGGTAAGTAAAGCATCTCTTTATAGATACTTTATGGTGAGTACTCGCATCCATTTATAGGCACTTTGTGGTAAGTATGGCATCTCTTTATAGATACTTTATGGTGAGTACTGGCAACTTTTTGTGGACAGTTTGTGGTGAGTACCGGCACCCTTTTTTAGGCACTTTGTGGTAAGTACTATACATAAACACTAATTCTGGCCATGTTGTCACCCCCCCCCCCCCACTTCCCGTTGATAACACCCGAAGCGGCCTGCTTCTCCCATCCTACGCCACTGATCCGGCGTGCCGTTAAGATATCCCCAACTCATAACTCATTTTTTTCTTTGTCCTTAAAAAAAAAAAAAACCATCATCAATCACAAAAAAAGCGGATATAATCAGATGTAATAAACACTAACGGTTGCACAGTAGGGTGAGTCACCCGTGACACATTCAAGAATGGAATTTAAAGGGAAATAAACAGGTCGTGATGAACTATTGATACCTCTAGACCAGTGATCTTCAAACCTGTCCATGCGGGCCACCCAAAAAACCGTGGTAGTGTAGGTGGTTTTTCTCTTCCAGTCTGTAAAATTAACACCCTAGCGACTTCTAGTTTGTGCGAAAAGACTAAAATAAGAAGGAAAACTCGAATGGATATTATTGTTGCCCTTCGTATGTCAGAAACAACGTTCCAGCCACATATATTAATTTGTTTAACCTCTGAGCAGCAACGGTTGTCACAGCAGCTGAACGTTTTAATTTTGAGAAATCTAATTTAATAAATCAGTTGCTAACTACACTTTACCTTACTTGTTTTTGGTATGTTTTTAGGTTAGCTGTTAGGTGGGAGTGGTGAAGTGTCTAGGGGATGAATGAATAACGCACAGTTAACACTCTGGGTAAATGGAGGAACGTTGCTGTAGTTACGGAGTTGCTTGCGGACGGCGACACAGGCGGACAGTTTCTTATCAGCTGTCCGTACTGGTGGCAGAACACTTATGGTTTATAACCGTGAACAATGGCGCTGGTTCACATCTCCAGACTTTACCTTTACCATAGATGCAAAAGTTCCCATTTTTGGCCTTCTGGCGACTAATTGGCTTCCGTATCGGAGAGTGCTGAACTAATCCAGTTCACATAGTCACATCGTACAGCTAACAGTGTCAACAGTATCACTGCAACACACCAGGAGGTATCTATCACAGCGCTTCAGTCAATTTTATTATTCAGCAAACATAATGGGACCACGCTTGGTGGCAAACATGTAAAAAAAAAATAACGCTAACTAAACATTCTAATTCTCCGTGGGGATAAACAATACACATGGCCACAACCCAAAGGCAAGTACGCTTATATGCGTCCGTCGTCTACCACTGACAGAGAGGCACTGCCTTTTTCACAAGTAATCTTCAGCAGCTAACCTTTTGGGTCTCGAACTTCCCGTGAAGCTACGGTTATCCATGAAAGTGTAGAACCACTTGTTTAGCGTGGACCCTTTGCACTCGTCACTATCCCCATCTTGCAACGTGGACCATTTGCACTCGTCACCATCCCTATTATCATCATCATCTAGCGCCTTTTAGACTGGCGCATAAGATCCCGCCTCTGTACTCTGGTACTATTGACGCCATTTTGAAACATCTTTTAGACCACTACACAACAAATTGTATCTTCTGTTGATAACGCCATTCTACAAAGAATTACTCCAGCAAACGACAGCCATACATCGCATATTGCTTAATGATTGACCGTGATGCACATTTTATGATGATGTTATATATTTCGTTTTTCAAATTTGTTGTACATAGAAAGTGTAGTGAAACTTTACAAACACCCTACAAGCAGTAAGTAAAGCAAACACCAGCATCAATGATGGCAATGTAAATAAAATATTAATGCCAAATTTAGGAAAACAAAATTGACCAATGTTGTATTACATTGGCATGTAAAATATATTTTATAAAAAAACGGAGATATAAAGTAAGGCCGAAAGCTCACAAATATATTTAGTGGTTACAAACAATATGACAAGCAGTTATCAATTAAACAACCAGCTTATAACCAGACACATACAAGATACCTAATATTTAATACAAAATAACACTGTGCAAGAACATACATAGTACAGAAGAAGCACAACATCTTGATACAAGATTTCTTACATCACAATAAAGATGCCAACTGGTTTACGCAATAATTAATTTCAGTATCTTGTGTGTCTAACAACCTAAAAGCACTTTCTATGAACGATAGCTGGACCAGATTCATCATACTCTTGTTTGGAGATCCACATCTGTTGGAAGGTGGAGAGGGAAGCCAGAATGGATCCTCCAATCCATACAGAGTATTTACGCTCTGGAGGAGCAATGATTTTTATCTTCATTGTACCTGGGGCAAGAGCACAGATTTCCTTCTGCATGCGGTCAGCAATGCCAGGGTACATTGTAGAACCACCAGACAGAACCGTATTGGCGTACAAGTCTTTACGGATGTCAACATCGCACTTCATGATGGAGTTGTAGGTGGTTTCGTGAATACCTGCAGATTCCATACCCAGGAATGATGGCTGGAACATTGCTTCTGGGCACCGGAAACGCTCGTTGCCAATGGTGATGACCTGTCCATCAGGCAGTTCGTAGCTCTTTTCCAGCGATGATGATGTTGCAGCAGTCTGCATCTCTTGCTCAAAGTCAAGAGCAACATAGCAAAGCTTCTCCTTGATGTCCCGAACAATTTCTCTCTCGGCTGTGGTGGTGAAGCTGTAGCCTCTCTCTGTGAGGATCTTCATCAGGTAATCTGTGAGGTCACGACCAGCCAGATCCAACCTCATGATGGCGTGGGGAAGAGCGTAACCTTCGTAGATGGGAACTGTGTGGGTAACACCATCACCAGAGTCCAGAACAATACCTGTAGTACGACCTGAAGCATACAGGGAAAGGACGGCTTGAATTGCCACATACATCGCTGGAGAATTAAAGGTTTCAAACATGATCTGGGTCATCTTTTCTCTGTTGGCCTTGGGGTTAAGAGGAGCTTCTGTGAGCAGGACTGGGTGTTCTTCTGGGGCAACTCTCAGCTCATTGTAGAAGGTATGATGCCAGATCTTCTCCATATCATCCCAGTTTGTGACAATGCCGTGTTCAATGGGATACTTGAGAGTAAGGATACCTCTCTTGGACTGAGCCTCGTCACCAACATAGCTGTCTTTCTGACCCATCCCAACCATCACACCCTGAAATAGAAAGTTGTATACGTTAATTAAGCAATTTTGTTTCCCTTTCTTAAATAGGTGACAGTGCATAACTGACAACCTTAATGTGTAACTAATAACTAATTAAATGAAAAATCTGTATCTAAATAAGCATATCACTGCTAGGACTCTTTCAGGCTTTAGTGGGTACAATTGGTTACCTTGGCATTTACATTTTGAACAAGACATGCGAGAGCACCTCGGCTAGAACAGAATGTGCTGCACTGGGCAGAGACCAGGTTATGGTGCAATGGTTGAGTTAAAGGGCAACGACTGGGTTAAAGCTTATTGCTTGGGTTACTTAGGAGTCACTTGGTTACTGGTCAGTGACTGGGTTACTGGGCAATTACCGTGTTATAGGATGTTGCTTGGGTTACTGGACAATTACCGTGTTATAGGATGTTGCTTGGGTTACTGGGCAATTACCGTGTTATATGATGTTGCTTGGGTTACTGGACAATTACCGTGTTATAGGATGTTGCTTGGGTTACTGAGCAATTACCGTGTTATAGGATGTTGCTTGGGTTACTGGGCAATTACCGTGTTATAGGATGTTGCTTGGGTTACTGGGCAATTACCGTGTTATAGGATGTTGCTTGGGTTACTGGGCAATTACCGTGTTATAGGATGTTGCTTGGGTTACTGGGCAGTCACGGGGTTACTGGGCAGTGACAGGGTTATGGACATTGACGGGTTAAGGGAAATTGTTTGGGTTACTGGGAAGGGACTAAGTTATAGGTCTCTGTTTGGGTTACTGGGAAGGGACTTAGTTATAGGACGCTGTTTGGGTTACTGGGAAGGGACTAAGTTATAGGACGCTGTTTGGGTTACTGGGGAGTAACTTAGTTAATGGAAATTGTTCAGGTTACTGAATAGTGTGGTAGGTAAAGGAGGCTAGGGTTGGATGTCTGCGACCGTAGGCGCAAGAACATGGGTGCTCGGGCACCTTTAGGAGGATTACCCCCCCCCCCCTCACACCTTTTTTTGTCGACAATATCTAGGGAGCACAGTCTCCACCTCCACCATGTATAGACCTATAGGGTTGGATGTCTGCGACCGTAGGCGCAAGAACATCGGTGCTCGGGCACTTTGCGGAGCAAAACCCTCCCCCTCCACCATGTATAGACCTATAGGGCTGGATGTCTGCGACCGTAGGCGCAAGAACATCGGTGCTCGGGCACTTTTAGGAGCAAAACCCTCCCCCTCCACCATGTATAGACCTATAGGGTTGGATGTCTGCGACCGTAGGCGCAAGAACATCGGTGCTCGGGCACTTTTAGGAGCAAAACCCTCCCCCTCCACCATGTATACACCTAAAGGGTTGGATGTCTGCGACCGTAGGCGCAAGAACATCGGTGCTCGGGCACTTTTAAGAGCAAAACCCTCCCCCTCCCCCTTTTTTTGGGCCGACAATATCTAGGGAGCACGTCTCCACCTCCACCACGTCGTCTTTTTAAGCATTTATCCACTCATTTCATATTATTTCAACAATATGTTTTTGCCATTCAGTCAGTCAGTCAGTCAGTCAGTCAGTCAGTCAGTCAGTCAGTCAGTCAGTCAGTCAGTCAGTCAGTCAGTCAGTCAGTCAGTCAGTCAGTCAGTCAGTAGCCTGTCCTTTGCAGAACCTTGCTCCCATAACAAGCTTCGGAAAACTTTTCGATCACAAGCAAGATGCCCCACGTCCGATAAACCCATCTGGAGATCGTCTGCCACATCCTGCACCCACCTTCTCTTTGGCCTTCCTCTTCCTATCTTTTCAGGCATATACCCCTCCCTTATTGTTCTCTCTAAACTTTTGTGAAACTGACTAAAATATTTGCCTTTCAGTACATAATTAAAAACGTCATTATTATTTTATTATTATTATTGCCCAAACCAAGAAGGCTTTATCGGCACTCAGTGGTTGATGCGGTCAACATCACACCGGCCGCCTTTACTTCTCAAAACTTTATCTGGTACCCATTTAAGGCTGGGTCGACCTGTGAGCTAAGGTCATAAAAAAAATGCAGGCTACGCCAGGACCGGAACCCATGACTTTCGAATCCGCAGGCAAGCATCTAGCAACTACACACCCCCCCCCTCTCTCTCCCCCCCCCCGCCACCTTTCTTTGTTACCACAAACAGCTAGGATCAATATTTTGAGTTATCCTTTTTACAGATGTCGGCAGGCGTGTGTGAGTCACGGCACCGGACAAGTCGTTTCTTTGTACAGAATGCTAGTTGTGTCAACGGCACGTTAGCAACGATTTCTTGCCTGTCACAACGGCTAAGCGGCCAAAAAAGTGTCATTAGCTTGTCGACTGCAAGAAGGCTGTGGTGGGTCACTTAATACAGCGTTGGGTTATGAGCTTAGTGGTAAGGGATTAAATTCAACGTGAGTCTATCTAACATAAGCCCGACTCTCTAGCGTAGTTGGCTAAACCTGACTTCGCGGTGACCGGGTAACGAACCCCTTGTGGTCCGGGTTCACTCCCAGGGGTAGGCAGAAAAGCCACATTTCTCCCAGATTTACGCTATCTTTCATGGAATCAAGGTCGAAGAGTTGCGATATCCATAGTACCGAGCCAAAAGGGTAAACAACTCATAGTGTCTGGATATTAAAAAAAAAAAAATCAACCATGAATCCATATTCAAAAAATCTTTATAATCTGAGATTCGCAGGGAATTTCAGGTCATTTTGACAGTTATTTTTATTTTAAAGCTGTACTACTACTAATACTGCTACTGCGACTACTACTGCTACTACTGCTACTACTACTACTACTACTACTACTACTACTACTACTACTACTACTACTACTACTACTACTACTACTACTACTACTACTACTACTACGACTACTGCTGCTGCTACTACTGCTACTGCTACTACTAATACTGTTACTACTACTGCTACGACTACTACTACTACTGCTACTATTACTACTACTACTGCTACTACTACTACCACTACTACTGCTTCTGTTACTACTACTACTACTACTACTACTACTACTACTACTACTACTACTACTACTACTACTACTGCTACTACTACTACTACTACTACTACTACTACTACTACTACTACTACTACTACTTCTACTACTACTACTACTGGTGCTGGTGCTGCTGCTGCTGCTGCTACTGCCACTGCCACTGCATCTTCTTCTTCTTCTTCTTCTTCTTCTTCTTCTTCTTCTTCTTCTTCTTCTTCTTCTTCTTCTTCTTCTTTTTCTTCTTCTTCTTCTTCTTCTTCTTCTTCTTCTTCTTCTTCTTCTTCTTCTTCTTCTTCTTCTTCTTCTTCTTCTTCTTCTTCTTCTTCTTCTTCTTCTTCTTCTTCTTCTTCTTCTTCGTGTTCACCGACTGTTAACTCCAGCTCGAAGTTCTGGTTGTTCGCCCACTTTTGAATTTTAGTTTTGTTCCAGAACTTGAGTTATACGTGTACATCCTTTTTCGTCTTGCTTATTTGTACACATACTGTTGGTTCCTCACCTCTAAAGCTGATGAACTTCGACTTTGAAGAAAGCACTCCTAATTAGTCGACTTTTACGGCATGGTTGTTAGGGGGCACTTAAATAACCAGAGTGAGAACCCTTAGAGCCGTAGAATATTATATATATAATTAACAAAAACACAATGTATTGATCGGCACTCATAGAAAGAAGTAGAAAGATAGAAGGACTACTAACACGATTGCGTGACCTGGGAGCAAAGCACAACGAAGAGTGTCTATACCGCCTTTGAGGGGGAGATAGGAGACATTATGTAACTAATTTCTTATAGGAAGTCAGTAGTGGTATCTTGAAGTAGCTGCTGCATTGCCCCCCCCCCCCCTCCCCCAACCCAAACCCCTTTTCCATTAATTTTGTAAGGGGTCTTAGATCTTCCTTTAACCATGTATAAGAAATGAATTTTCACAGTATTTGTTCATACACATAAAATGTACTTCAAAATATATATAGTGTTTTATTTATTTGCCATTCACTACATTATTATTATTATTATTAAATTTTTTTCTGAACGGCGGAAATCCACAGGTCACGGGGCAGTCTAATATTTCAGGGGGTGGTAGATAGGCTGCATGCAGTCGTGGGAGCTAGGCTGCACTCTCTCATGGGCGTAGGTGGGTTGGGGTTAGGGCCAGTTCTAGATGTTTAGGGGTCGGTAAAGGCATCAGAAAACGTAAAACTCATCCTCTAAAATGTTGGACTGTCCTGTGACGTCATCTGGGTAAGATATATGAAACCATAATATGAAATGTATAAACAAAAACTTTTTAAATAAAATGTACAGTAGAACCTCGCTTAACGAGCACCTCTCATAACGAGTAATTCGCATAACGAGCAAATCAAATTGTAAAAGAATGACTCAGCCTCTGAGAGTGAGGTTGGTCCCTTTAGTCACCTAAAAACAATGCTCGAAGAGTGCTTTAGTGTAGAGCTTCTTAAAGTTAGAAATAACTTTCTGGTCCATGGGCTGGAGTAACGGAGTGGTGTTGGGAGGCAGAAATTGGATCTTGATGAACTTAAATTCTTCAGGGAGGTCATCTTGCAGGTCTGGAGGATTCATGTACATATATCACAAAATAACACAAGTTTGAAGAAATGTGTGATCACAAGTGTCACTACGATGCTACTGGAACGATTGCTAAACACAGACTGATGTAACATGCCCACAATTCGGGACTTCCCCTCTCCTCGTCACTCGTTATGCGAAAAGTCGCTTGTTAAGCGAGCCATTCTTTTACAATTTGATTTGCTCGTTGTGCGAATTATTCGTTATGAGAGGTGCTCGTTAAGCGAGGTGCTACTGTAGTTGTTTACCACTGCTCTGCACGGTCAGCTCTCGGTACCGCTGTCAAAACCAATGAAAGACGTTTTACTCAGGGCTGCCAATAGGATTTTTTTTTGTGTGAAAAACCTAGCTTAGTTGAACAAAAACCCAAGCAATTCATAGACAAAGAACAAAAAAGAACAAAATAAAAAACCCAGATTGTTAAAATGTACAAAATGTATATTTACGAAACGAAACATTTACCACTTTTATATAAGGATATATATAAAAAAAAAAAAAAACAGATTTCCTGCAGGCGTCAAATAAAAACCCAGATCTGGGGAAAAAAACCAGCATTGGTCGCCCTGGACTTCCAACTGTTAAATCACCTGAAACTATGACAAAACCCGGCACCCTGGCATTACGAAGCGCGCTCGCAACGCCTAAGCTACAGGCGTCTTAGAAAGTTAGTAGGAAGGGGACCCTCAACCCTCGAGGCCTCAGGAGACTTCAGCCCCTAGGTTCTCGCGCCTATGGTTTGCAGCATTGGTGTCAACTATGATAACATAACGTGACCTATACCTCCCGCTGCGGACATCTGATATACGATTGGCCCAGCGGTCCTGACTGGTAATTCGATTCTAAGACATAATAGTCTGTGGCAAGCCGGTACATTGTTTCCCCCTCTGTGAATACATTACAAAGCTCAGACCACCAAGGTGACCTGGCTAAACAAACATGGCGTTTTGAATGTCATTGCTGGCTCCATAATGGAATGCGTCACATACAGTTTTTTTTGTTGTTGGGGGGGGGGGGGGGGTGTTTAGAAGAAAAAATGAGGGGGGGGGTAGAGGACACAAAGGGGGGGGGGGGGAGGAAAAGGGGTGGGGGCGGCGAAAAACTCTGTTAGTGCTAACCACGGCCAGCTCCAGTATTAGAGAAGGCAGTGGTGCTAACTAGGGTTGCCCAACGCAGGTTGCCATACATCGGGGATTTTCAACTTAGTTTACTCAGGGACCAGTGAAGAATGTTTATGTTTATTGTTACCCATAAGTACTCCGTTCTTCTTCTAACTCAAGCCTGAGTCTATAGAATCTCGACGCAGTACACGAGCTCTGTAGTACCGGCGAGGACCCTGAAATACTTTGGGTAGATTTTTAACTCCAAGCTTTGTCCGGGCAGCGCCTTTAGGCTACTCTTATCGATTTCCAACTGCCAAGAGATTTTTTTATGTGCGTAACAATACACACGGGCGTCCGGTCTTATTACCCAGGGACCAGGGGGAAATTACTAGAAGTCCACGTGAACCCAGAACCTCTAGCACTTGAGGCAGACACAGTACCTCGAGACCACGTAACCACCTTGACCCAGTGAGAGAAATTAGTCTTAGTACGGAAAACAAGAGCAACAGACCCCCCCCCCACCCCCCCCCACCCCCCCCCGCCAGAAAGCATGTCGTGAGAGCCGACTGACTGGGGCTTCCTTCCAAGTCAGAGTACATCTGCCTGAGAGGCAAGGAACTAACAGTCTGCATACAAAAGTCAGATATGTAAAACGGATGTGCATGAAACACTCAGGAACTGGAAGAAGACTAAAGTCCAGAAGTGGACGAACAACCAAAACATTCCACTGGAGCTCACAGCCAGTTAATGTGAAGAACAAGAAACTTTATAAAGATGAACTTCTCGCTTATAATATTAACTTCTCCCAGTGTGTGCCAGACATGGTCACTCACAACAACAATAAAAAAAAAAATTTTTAACCACGGAAATGAGATGTCTGAGAAGGGCTGTATGAGTGACCATAAGAGATAAGATCAGGAATGAGATCATAAGAGAACAAGTCGGCACAGAACCAATTCTGGATTACATACAAAGACAGCAAGTGAAATGGTTTGCCCACTTAGAGAGAATGCCTTGTGACACCATACCATACAAAGCATACATGGAAAGAGAAGAAGGACGTAGAGCACGGCGTAGACCAAGAACAAGATGGAAGGATAACATCAGAGAAACTCTACAACAGCACGATGTGCCTATAGTCGAGACAGCCAGAAGAGCTAGAAACAGAACCTTATATCTCCCTCGACACCCACAGCGGTAAAAGAGGAAGTGAAGAAGAAGAAGAAGTGTGTGCTCCGCTGCTCCATTGGGGAAGGGAGGAGGAACGGTGATAGACACATTGCAGGTGACTAAAAAAGGGTTTGCCTAAATCGAATATGTTGGGCCAGATATCGCAGCCTAACTTTCTATATCCTCTTCATGTCGCTGGTGACACATAAGGCACTCACAAGTGATCTCCATTGCTGCCGGTCTGCTGCTTTTCTGCCCATGGTATCCCATGTCACCTTACATTTCTTCGTTTTCCGGTCTACTCTCCTTCTCCAGGCTTCCTTAGGTCGTCCACGTCTCCGGTGTCACAAGGAAAACCTAGCTGCAAACCACAGTAAACCGTCCTTAAAAAAGAAGAAGAAGAAGAAGAAGAAGAAGAAGAAAGAAGAAAGAAGAAAGAAGTGAATAAGAAGAAAAAGTAGTAGAAGAAGAAGAAGAAGAAGAAGAAGAAGAAGAAGAAGAAGAAGAAGAAGAAGAAGAAGAAGAAGAAGAAGAAGAAGAAGAAGAAGAAGAAGAAGAAGAAGAAGAAGAAGAAGAAGAAAGAAAAGAATAATAATAATAAGAAGAAGAAGAAGAAGAAGAAGAAGAAGAAGAAGAAGAAGAAGAAGAAGAAGAAGAAGAAGAAGAAGAAGAAGAAGAAGAAGAAGAAGAAGAAGAAGAAGAAACAGAAGAAGAAGCAACAGAAGCAGAAACAGAAATTAAAGACCAAAAAAAAAAAAAAATTAACAAACAGAAACCTAGATTAACCTACCCCACCCATGCAAAAGAATGTTATAAATGAAAAACATATAAGTACCTGATGACGTGGCCTCCCAACAATAGAAGGAAACACCGCTCTTGGCGCATCATCACCGGCAAATCCAGCCTTGCACATTCCGGACCCATTGTCAATCACAAGAGCTGCAATATCATCATCACACATTTTGATAGAGGCACTCAAAAATCAAGAATCTTTGTGCTAAAAACAATAAAACTTGCGCTCTGGTCACCTTGAGCAAACGACAAAGCACTATAGCGGGTTTAAATAACAGAATCGCTTTTCCAGATTGTTATATAGCGACCTGGAAGGTCGATAGTCTGCCGAGAATTATTGTTCTTATACGACCTTGAAAGCCAACGACACGAAAATTGCAAGAGGTGTAGATTTTCATGAATGACGTAAGAGGCCTGGGGACAAAAAGACATTCGTTGCTAGATATCTAATTCTGTGTATACTGCAAAGTTGATAGGACAAAAGCGCAAGAAACACAGTAATTAGGCTTGATACGTTTTTATCACCGTGCTAATAAATTACCAGTAATGTGTATTATTAGCACATCTGTTTATGCGGAAATTCCGTTCCATAAAAGGAACGCCGATATCGATTAGCTCTGGAGGAAACAATTGTTTGTATACCGGCAGTATTTGTTCCTTATACGGCAGTCACAGCCACACCCCTTAGTATTGATTGGCGGACATTTAATTTAACCAGTGTCTCTTTAAAAAGCGATTATTTTATCACAACCCACCCACACAAAGCGGCCTCCGTGGCTTAGGCGTTGCGAGTCTGACTTATAATTCCAACGTACCGCGATCGAAACCCACCGCTGGTTAGCGTGGATTTTTATTATGGTATGGGACGTCGCAGGTAGACCCAGCCTAAAATGGGTACAAGGATGGCTGTCCTGGGGAAGTAAAGACCGCCACCGTAATGTTGACCACATTACTCTGCGTTAGCGCAGTCAATAGGAGGCTCGCTTTCAAATCCAGCTGCGACTCGCTGCAGTCCACGGTGTGTGTTCGAAACCGGGCGGTTCTCGGGGTTCACCCATCCTCTAGAAAATGGGTACCAGAGTACACTCTGGGGTGAATGGAGGAACGTTGCTGTAGCTACGGAGTTACGTACGAACGGAGACAGGCGGACAGTTTCTTATCAGCTGTTCGTACTGGTGGCAGAGCACAAATGGTTTATAACCGTGTGCTATAACGCTGGTTAACATCTCCCGACTTTACCTTTCTACTTTTTTTTTTACTCACCTAGTGCCGATTGGTCTGTAAAAATATGGGTGCTGTTCCGTATGCTCAATGCGCCTAATAGGCATAAAAAGGGATCTTTACTTTCGAGAATCACCGTGTCATTGGCGGCTAGTGTAGTCCTGGAAAGTAAAGGCGGCCGGCGTGATGCTGACCACATCACCTATCAAGTGCCGATTGGACTACAACAATAAATGTATATTCCCAACACGTCTAAAGGGGGGGGGGGGGGGGGGGAAAGGGACCTTACACCGGTACAAGATTATAGGTGATTCCGTTCCGTTTTCTGTTGCCCTAATATAATTATGCTGTATGAATACACAGTAAGACGAGATTTCCGGGCGGTGTACCTGTTTCATTCTCATCCTTGATCCTTGACGTTGTTAATCCTAAAGACTGCAAATAGGGCCGGGGGAGGGGAAGAAGTGGGGGGCGGGGGGAGGCTTTAAAAAAAAACGATTAAAAAATAGTTTTACAATCGCTACTTGAATCTAAGAAAATCGTATTGTGTGAGTGCGTGTGAGATACACTGCGAATCTCTTTTATAAATAATTAACGAAGTCCCAATACGGGATGACTGACTAACTGACTTTTTGCCCCACCGGGACATTACACAACAAATGCTGCTTCCTACATGCTAATAATAATTTAAAAAATTCCACAGGTGCACATGGCTGATACGCCTATCTTGAATTTTCTGTACATGTGAGACGTTTTCAAGTATTTGTAAAAACATTTCACACTATTTCAAACACACACACACACACACACACACACACACACACACACACACACACACACACACACACACACACACACACACACGGACACATACATCATCATCATCATCATCAAGTGCCTTGCCGACTTGCGTTGGCGATCATGCCTCTCCACAATCTGCGATCTCCTGCTGACACACCTCCATGCCATGCAACAAGACTGTCAAGAATCTTCTCTCGTTGTCTTCCTCTGTCCCTCCTTCCACAGATCTTTTGTCAAGAATCTTCTCTCGTTGTCTTCCTCTGTCCCTCCTTCCACGAATCTTTTGTCAAGAATCTTCTCTCGTTGTCTTCCTCTGTCCCTCCTTCCACGGATCTTTTGTCAAGAATCTTCTCTAGTTGTCTTCCTCTGTCCCTCCATCCACGAATCTTTTGTCAAGAATCTTCTCTCGTTGTCTTCCTCTGTCCCTCCTTCCACAGATCTTTTGTCAGGAATCTTCTCTCGTTGTCTTCCTCTGTCCCTCCTTCCACAGATCTTTTGTCAAGAATCTTCTCTCGTTGTCTTCCTCTGTCCCTCCTTCCACAGATCTTTTGTCAAGAATCTTCTCTCGTTGTCTTGTTCTGTCCCTCCTTCCACAGTCATAACATGTTTCATTTTCCCTCTTCTCATAACATGGCCACAAAATGATGACTGTCTCCTTCTGATGTCTGTGATAAGATGTCTTCGGGCTCCCGCCTCTTTCAAAACGATAGTCTATGAAGCATAAGTACAAATCAGTCCTTACTTCTATAGCTTTTTCTGACAATGTCCTTTGAATGTATATGGCATTGTTTGTGCCTTTTCCTTCTACAAATCTACATTGTTCAGACATATACACATATTGCTATTCAGCATATATTAACATATATTATTTTGCAATTAAACAGTACTTAAAACTTAAGCCCCTTCAGGTCCTCAATATAGGTGGGCTGTGGGTTTAACAACACGCCCTCCCCCCTTTTCTTCTTCTTCTTACTGGGGCCCCAGAACCCACACATGGGGGGAAACGAAGATAATAACACCCTATTGTGGGGAAAACAAGAATAGACCCACTGCCTCACCAAAAGCATGTCGTAAGAGTCGACTAACTGAGGAGCTTCCTTTGAAGTCGGAGTGCATCTGCCTGAGAGGCAAGGAACCAGCAGTCTGCATTCAATTGAATCAGATCTGTAAAACTGATGCACATGCAACACTCAGGTTCTGGAGCATGACTGCAGTTCAGTAGTGGACGAACAACCAGAACTTTACGCCAGAGTGTACAGCTGGTGAACACAAAGAAGAAAGAAGATAATGAAAATCACAAAAGGCATAATCTTTAATTTGTCTCTCTTTAGTGAAGAGCTCCACCGGCTTGCAACACTTTTGCTTCTTCATTGCAATACCAACTACCAAAACATTGTAAGAAAGTGTATTAATACTAACTGCTAGCAAATTTCCCTTGAAATTCTATATCTCTTTTAAACGCAGACACACTCACAGTGTTTAGTACTTTCTGTTTAGCACTTTCCTCCATAGGCCCGATTAAATAAAAAAGAGCTTTCAGTTGCAGTGATTGTTACAATCATTGTAAGTTTTCGTCCTGACTTCATATGGATTTATTTATATAATGTTTAATCCTATTGATTTAATTCATTGCTAGGTTTGTGACGAAGACAAACGTCGTAGGGGATAAGCTGTCTGTTCAAATCTTTTCGTATTTATAAGGTAAAAGTAAAATTATAACCTAATATCACATATTTTTACTCACCTGAAATGCAAACTTTTTAAATTATTAAAATAACCCAATATTTACTGATAAATTAGTTAATCAATGCTACCTTTAGAAGGAATAATTGGACATCATTATTAATATTATCAGAGAGGTCTTTCTTCCCAGAGTAGTAGAGTTTATTCCTCAGTGAAACACTAGAGCTTCGTGACATTTTGAGAACATGTTTCATCCTGAGTACTTTAGTACTAGTACTTATGATTACATGCACCTGTCAGTCCTGCTGTCCATTGCTGTTTTAGAAGCATCATCATCATCATCATCAATCAGCAGGTCTTTTCAACAAGATCACTGTCCTCACAGCACACCTAAAAGTATCTCTTTCTCCAGCCAGTTTTCCAGCCCTATGTGCTTTCATGGCCATTACTTCTTCAGTTTGTTGTGTTCACCTTCGTGGAGGTCTGCCTCTGCCTCATCTTCCAGAAACTGTATCCTCCATCACCGTTCTCTACAGGTCATCATGATGTTGAACATGACCAAAATAATGCCATGAAAAGCATGATGCTTACATGTTATTCTATTTCTGTACACAGGAGAGTTCTGACACATTCACTCCTAGTGAAATTCACTAAATCATTACTACATTTTTATGTAATTTCCTTTTTCTTCAGACCCATTCATTTACACATGTACATATAAAATAATCCCCATCTTTCCCATTATGGGTTCCGGGGCCCTGTTGTGGCGGGGGTGGGGGGGCGGGGTGGGGTGGGGGGGGGGATAAAAGAATAGAAGATCTACTCCCCCATTCACACATACATAGTTTAGGAAGCCCCCATCTTCTTCATGTTCACTAATTAACTTACCTCTGTTCCATTCTGTGCTGTGCAAACCTTTCAGTGTTAAATTTGAAATCCAGTTGTACACCCTTGGCTTTTCTTGACAACATTTGTCTTGGGGTTTCTTCTAGAATTCGTTTCATCAGTACATTTGTTTCCAGTTCCATTGCCTCTTTGGTAATTTTCTGTCTCCTTCTCCTCAATATTTTGCCATCTTCTTTTTTTTTCTTATAACTGTTGATACAAGCATTTGTCCTGACATTCCTCCTATTAAAAGTAGTAATAGTTTGTAATAATCTACTAATTCCTGTTTGTTATTTTCAGTTCAAAATAATGGAAGCTATTCCTCGTGAGAGACCAAAACAAGAGTTTGATTCTAGTGGGCGGTTGCTTATCGATGGTGGTGTTTTGGAAGGGGTAATGTTTCTTATGCTTGATGATTTATTGAAGCAGACAAAACTAGTATTTTAGTCCTTTACTGACAATAGAATGGTGAAGCATCCTTTTCAGAGTCCAGCCTATAGTGAATAAAGTAAAAAAGTAAATGACCCTTTTCCACGCCTTTAGGCGTATAGAGCATATAGGGCTAGACCTATATTTTTTAGACCAACGGCGCAAGATGGGTGATGTGGTCAGCATCACGCCGGCCACCTATACTTCCCGGGACTGCACCTGGTACCCACTCAAGGCTGGGTCGACCTGGGAGCCAACATCATTTTTGAAGAAAAGTCAGGCTCCGGTAGGGAGCGAACCCACGACCTTCCGATCCATGTCACGCTTCTAGCCGCTCTGCCACGGTGACTCCCGTCCAGCCTATAGTATTAGACATATATTTTTAGAGATCTTTTTTTACCTATGCCCCTAATCCCCCAATTGAACATAGGCAGTCAACCAACTCACACCAAGTTCTGCTATTCTTTGCTGTTACATGCGGCTCACCCCATGTACTTCTCATCTTTTCAACTTCACTGTCTCGTTCTCTTCTCTGTGTTTTTTTTTTTTTGTTTTGTTGGTCAGCCTTACTTTTTATGCCCCTAAGGCTTTCAATGCAAAGACATTTTAGTTATATCGCTTTTAGGTTTTCATCAAAACATCAAAAGCACCCGTTTTGTTTTTGCTGAACACATTATAAGAAGATAAAAACTGGGCAATGTAACCACCGGATGGATTTTTTGGAGGAGAGATAGGGGAAGACAAATAGAGATGTTTGACTGCTGTTGAGATACTGACCACACTAACCACACAGAGCTGATCGATCTAAGCTTTCTCCCTGTGTGAGTACTAGGGGCCCATTTTGGAGTGGGGGGGAATAGCCCCTTCCCCCCCCCCCCCCCCAACAAGCATATCATAAAAGCTCTGAATTAGGTGTGTTTCTTTCAAAGTCGAATTGCATGGGCCTAAGAGACAAGGATCAAACAGTCTGCATACAAATAAGCCAGATCTCTGAAATTAAAGTTTATGCTAAAGTTAAGTTTTGCAACAGGACTTAAGTCCAGAAGTGAATGAACAAACAGAACATTCCATCAGAGTTTACAGACAGTGAACATAAATAAGACAAAGAAGAATATACCCAATGCTCTTCCAGGTAGGGAAAAAGGCCTATTACTGGCACAAACCCCTGTTGTTAGTACAATTAGGTATTGAATTTTATAGCAGATACCATAGGAGAGTCATCAGCAGATGGGTTCTGGAGGGAAAAAAAAAGGGGGGGGGGGGGAGAGGCAAAAATAACCCTATGATAAAAAACAATTATTTTTTGAATTGTTGAATTTGGATGTTTTGGACCAAAAGGCACATATATTGCAGCCTAGCAACCACAACACAGTGTGCTGTCCACCCTTGTAAGAGCCGACACAGAATATGAAAGCCAAAGTTGATGATCTTTGTTGCATTTATTCACACAGGGGGGACAAATCTTGCGCAATGCTGCAGCGTTATCCTGTATTTTGGGCATCCCCATACATGTGACCAACATTCGAGCAGGGAGAGACAACCCAGGGCTGAGGTGAGTCAGTGATTGTGTTTGGTAATTGATGGTACCCTTATGGGTTCAGGCTAAACAAGCCAGACAGTTTCTTGAAGCTTCAGAGGTATGGTGTTACAGAAGAATGCTTAAATTCCTTGGACAGCCGGAAGAGGGAACCCAGCTATTTTGAAAGAGGCGAGGGCCAGAAAACAAATTATCACAACTCTCAGAAGAAGACAGTCCTCATCTTTTGACCATGTTAAGAGAAGAGGGAAACTGGCGTATGTTGTAACCACTAGAAAGATTTGTGGAAAGAAAGATTCAAGAAGATAGCATGAGAAGATTTTTTGGACAGCCAATTCTTTTGTTTCATTGGCATGGAGGTGTGTTAGCACAAAAACTGATTCATGCGGCTGGATATGGCAGGTAGTGGAGAGGCATGATTGTCCATACTAGTTGGCAGGGCAGTTGATGATGATAATCATGATGCTGTTATGACATCTTGCAGACCTCTATATTTCTTCTTTTTCTTTTTCTGCTTCCTCCTTCTCCTCCTCCTCCTTTTTCTTCTTCTTCTCCCCCTCCTTTTTCTTCTTCTTCTTCTTCTTCTTCTTCCTTTTTCTTCTTCTTCTTCTTCTTCTTCTTCTTCTTCCTTCTTCTTCTTCTTCTTCTTTCTTCTTCTTCTTCTTCTTCTTCTTCTTATGTTCACCGGCTGTAAATTGCAGCGGATAGTTATGGTTTTTCATCCACTTCCTTGGTCTTGTACCAGAACTTGAGTTGTGCGTGCAAATCCATTTTGCAGATCTGGCTTATTTGTATACAGGCTGTTAGCTCTTAAGCAGTTGCAGTCTAAATTCGAACTAACACCCTTAATTAGCAGCTTCTGATGACATGCTTTTTTGGGGGTCGAAAGGGTGGGTAACGCGTATTTTTTCCCCTCTCCACCCAAAACGGGGCCCTGGAGCCTACATAGAGAGGCCTCAACATTCAAGAGGCTTGGAATTAATTGACAATTGTGAGCCGTTAGATTAATTTTAGTTGAGTATTTTAATGTCTTCCAGGCCACAGCATTTAACAGGCTTGGAATTGACTGCCTTGCATGAGTCAGTAGACTATTTTCAGTTGTATGTTACGATATCTCCCAGGTCTCAGTACTTATCAAGCATGGAATTAATTGGCAAGCCTGAGTCAGTAAACTAATTTCTCTTGTATGTTTTGATATCTTCCGGGCCACAGTACTTATCAAACATGGAATTAATTGGCGAGCCTGAGTCAGTAAACTAATTTCACTTATATGTTCTGAAATCTCCCAGGCCACAGTACTTATTAGGCTTGAAATTTATTGGTGAGCCTGAGTCAGTAAACTAATTTCACTTGTATGTTTTGATATCTTCCGGGCCACAGTACTTATCAAGCATGGAATTAATTGGCGAGCCTGAGTCAGTATATTAATTTCAGTTGTATGTTCTGATATCTCCCAGGCCACAGCATTTATCAGGCTTGGAATTGATTGCCAAGTTGTGCGGAGGGAAGCTGGAGAAATGTGCCGTAGGCTCTTGTGAGATCACACTAGATCCAGGCCCTATTCTGTCTGGAGAATTTGTGGCGGACACCAAAACTGCAGGGTTTGTATTGGCACAAAACATTCTATATTATGTTATGTTACCACAGTCAGTGTTCCTGCACATTTGTCATTCCCATGCGAGGCCTGTGTTGCAGCAGCCACTCCAAGATACTTCTGCTGTCTGTTCTCGGGAGTCTCCCATGTGGGTTCCGGGGCCCCAATGTGAGGAAAACAAGTATATACCCACTCCTCCATAACGAGCATGTCATAGAAGTCGACTAACTGGAAGCTTCTTTCAAAATTGGAGTGCACGAACTACCAGGACTTTGCACCGAGTTTACAGCTGGTGTACAAAGAAGAAGTTCCCATCAGAAGCTGATTATAATCTTGACCTTTAAGGTTGCATAGACATGCTTCACTAAACTTTACTTTCAAGTCACACAATTGAGTTAGCATAAAAAATTGTACAAAAATCTGTCAACTTAGAGAATTTTAACCTGTGTTTCCAAAATGAGAGGGTTGTGTTCTCGACAAGTCTGCCAGTCACTCTTGAATAAAATAATCGGAATAAGAGTTAAAACTTGCAGTCTTCTAGAGGATTCACAGCCAAGCAGTCATGACTACTGTGATTGGCAGACTTACCAACACATGTTCAAGTTTTTTTGGTATCAGAAGCACAAACATGATCAGAAGCACAAAGATGTGTCCCTGCAGCTTGGCACCTAAACACTGAGCATATACTCCGACACTCCACTTATGGGTTCTGGGCTCTGGGGCCCACTGCTACCCTAAGAAGCTTGTCATTGGAGCTGACTAATTAAGGCCGTTTCCTTCCAGGTTGGAGTGTGTCTGCCTGAGAGGCAAGGAACCAACATTCTGCATAAAATAAGCCAAATCTGTCAAATGGTTGTGCATGCACAAAAAATTCAGGTTCCCGATCACAACCAAATTTCAGGAGTGGATGAACAACCAGAATTTTCTTCTAGAATTTAGTCAGTGAATGCTAAGAAGAAGAAGAGATACTCAAGCACTGTAGATTGTATGGGGCTAACAGAGTCACAATCTGACCTGTTTCATCCTTGGTCATGACAAAACTGTATGGCACACATAAGGAAATTTGTACTGCATGATAGCTTTCTATAGAAAAGGCCCACTGCACTTACCAACAAGCACATCGTCAGAGGTGGTTAATTAGAGAGTTATAGGTTTTGCTGAAATTGGATGTGTTGGACTGAAAGGGGCGTATATTGCATCTGTCATTGGGTTGCAGAAATGCTGTCCTTCCATCGCCTGTCTGACACACACATACAAGGGTTAGTGCAATGGGGGATATTTTCACCCAGATTAGGATGGTTGGGGGGAAGGCCCAAAGCTGACCTAAAACACCGAGATAGTCCAGATACTCGGATTAAACGAGAATCTTGAGAAAGGTGATGACCGCTAGTTATCACGGGTACCACGAGAATGCGACCAAAGGTCGCCACGTGAAAGTAAAGGACCACCACGTGTTGCCACGTGAAACTAACCCGTAGTATAAGTCAGACTTGATTCTGATCAAGTTTAGTTTGTGTCGACCTGTTGGAGCGAGAGGATGTGAGACTGAACGTGAGAATGTCAACGTAAGAGTGCTTGTTAAGAAATGAGACCCTGACGACAAAGTGTGAAGCCAAGATCGACCATGCCAGTCTGTGAGATGGCCAGAACCTCAACTTGATCCATGGGAGCCGACTTTGGTCAGTGAATGCATGAAGAACCTGTTCGTTGAAGGCTGCGTGATTTTGTGTGCGAGAGCTGTTTACTAGGACAACGACAGGACTCTTCTGTAAGTTATTTCATGCCAATAAATCGATGCTCGTACGACTAACTTGGTGTCGGCTCGTACCAGTTATGTAACGTAGTGTGTGTGAGAAGAAGATGCACTACACACGCATGAACACCACCTAGACAACGAGAATATAAACACACCACTTATTACAGTTAGTGTAGAGATAAAAGGTGCATAAAATGGCTCATCATGCAGCTCCTGCAACAACTAGTCCATAAACCCACTCAGACAGCATCCTAACTGTAAACCACAACGCATGTCAACCAGTGTGATTTTAAAGGCAAAAATATCAGAAGAATGTTGAATCAAGAATCAACATCATATCACTCGGGAGACTCCCATAAACTATCCTTCCCCATCTTCAGCAGCAAGCAAAGTGTTCCAATTCCAATGGCACCAGTAACTGTCTGATTGTAAATCCGTCTCACCTTTTTCCTGAGTGTTGAGCGCCGGCCAGATCCCCTGGTAACTCCTCGCAGCGCCATTCTTCTAAGACTGTTATGATCTATTTGCAAAAGAAGAAGAAGTGTACATAATATTTAAACAAATCATCAAGTCTGCCAAGTGATTCAGACTATTGTCTGTTTAACACTGCTTTGTTTCTTTCAGGAGTGTCTGCCTGTTAATGCAGTTGGCTCTCCCTTGTACCATATTTGGTCCTGAGTCAGTGCTTGTGACTTACAAAGGCGGGACAGATACACATATGGCTCCTCCTGTTGACCTTTACAAATTAGTAGGTTTCTGCCTTCACAGTTCACAGTTTAGTACCCACGCCTAAAGAGTCAGTTCTTGGTATTAGAATGTTTCTGACAGATGATATGCCAGCTACTGTCTTTTGAATTCGTAAATGTTGTCAGTGAACAAAGTTGGTACCAGATTTAGTATTCTTAGCTGCTCTTCATTTTCTGTAGGTGGTGTGGTGGTGGTTGTTGTTCCCCTCCAGTATTGTTGTCACAGGTTTAACACCGCAGGGATGAGGATCAGTAGGAGCAAATCCCAGAAACCTTGTTTAAGTGTATATTTATAAAACAGATATTCTAGGGCATCCAACTGTTATGAAAGAAGTAACCCACAGTCAAATGTGAGGATGTGGTTAATCGTATAGTCTTTCTGTAGAATGTATAGAGCAAAAGTTGTAGCAAAACAAAGGGGGTGGAGAAGTGGGGGGGGGGGGGGGGGGGGGGGAAGTTGGTTAAGGGCCTGTGTTTCGTTAGGGGATTAGAAAAAAAAAACAGCAGAAGAAGAGGATAGGTTTCATTTGGAACTTTGGTATTTTAATAAAATATTTTAATATAATATCTCATCTGATACTGATATTTTCGGTCATCTTCTGTTTTTGCATAAAAAGTCATTCGTTTGTATTTCGTAGTTTGACCGGAGGAGTGGGGAGGGGGGGGGGGGGATCCTGCTGAGAACAGCTTTGGTTATAATTGTGGTCTATTTTTATTTGTGCCAAGTTCAATGGCTTAAATAGTTTCTTCTGTCAAGAGTTATGGTTTATTGTCCCTAGATGTGTAATGAACGTCTCTGGGACTTCCAGTTTGGTCCTGTGGTCCAGATAAGGGTTCCACTTTTCTGGTCTATGTTCATATGGTAATTGTGTTGTCATAATGGTGGCTGTGCTTCTTATACATCTTGTGATGTTTTCCTCCAGGGATGTTATGTCCTGTCTTCTAACCTGGAGATCTCATCCTTATTTATGTCCATTTTGGACATCCACCTTCCTATTGTGAAGTCCTTATGTGGGTCGGTCCCATTAGGTTTCATGCTGTCCTCTGAACATCCCCTGCAAGAACTGAGGTTGTCACCAGTATCGCCGGTACCAATATACGCCACACTAATCTTATTGTTTTAACATTTGATTGCTATTAATGCCGAAATTGATATCAGTCAAATGTGAAGGGTCTTTGCAGTCCTACTGTCACATCTTCCTCTAATCGTAGGGTCCAGGTACACAATTAAAGGTAAGAAAAATTCTGGAGATGTTCACTCTCTTGAGCTGGTACCTGCTGTCTAAAAATACATTTATGCTGTTAAAGTCAATTGCACATCCTTTATAGCAGTGTTCTTAAACCTGTGGGCTGCGGAAAAGTCCCTGCGGGCCTCCATAAAATTCTGCTTAACCATACAACTAGGTAGGGTATCTGGGTTTGCTCTTCCTGTCTGTAGGATTAACACAGCAAGGGCTAACTGTTTGTGTGAAAAGACTTTCTGAGGCACATAAATAAAAAAATAAAAAAACGGAGAAATCAAATGGATGAAATTATAGCGCTTGTATCGGAAACAATGTTCTAGACACACATACCAGATTTTTAGACCTCAAGGCAGCAACAGGTGACACATAACCTGAAAATTTTAGTTTTTTGGCATCAGATTTAGCAACTGACTGCTATCTACATTGGTTTTTGTTTTGTGTTCGCAAAGCTATCAGCTGGACAATTTCCACTGTTTTAGTGGGCCGTAGGTATTAAAAAAGTTGTAGAACACTGCTTTATAGGACATTGCAGAACCAGCCTCAGCATTTCTTTGACTGTTTAGTTTTCTGTGCTAACACTTGAGTGCAAATGGAGAAGAGGTTGATCACATGCTTGACAGTGTGACATGTTCAGTGTTTTCTCCTTTCAACAGAAGTATCTGTCTGCTGATGCAAGCTGCACTCCCATGTCTCTTGTTTAGTGCCAGTGAGTGTTCCCTGCGACTCAAGGGTGGTACCAACTGCGACATGGCACCTCAGATTGACTACACCGCAATGGTACACCCGTTGTTTCATTTTGTCGCTGTCCTGGCAGTTTTTTTCTTATAGATTTATAAGAGTTTCAGCATTGTCAAGTGAGTTAGGATCTACTGCTTTGTCAGACGTGCAGTCTTCTTCAACTGCTTCTTTGTACCTAATGGGAGGGGTGCGCGTCAGGCCAAGTTCTGCGTCACGTTCTTCTGTTACTTTAACTCATTCAGTCAAAGTTAGTTAACTAGAACGGCTGGTTAAGAATGCTAGGCTTTCACTTGAAAGACCTAAGTTCAAAGCTTCGGCAGGTTTAAGGGTTTTCTGTCATGGGAAAAAAAAAGTCCTAACCTACACAGCCCCTGGTGACAGTACTGGCCATTCAGCCCTAAATCTTCAGGCTCAACACCCCCCTCTCCCCCCCTCTCCCCCCCCCACCCCCTTTCCCCCCCATACACTGATATTTGAAAAAAAATAGTAAATAAAACCTGGATTTGTTTTTTAAAAAAAGCCAGTGTTGTCTTAACTGAACGTAGAAAATATACATGGAGCCAGAAATAGTAATAACTGTTAAATTTGAAAATTATATATGTGTGTGTGCGTGCGTGCCTGCGGGCGGGCGTGCGTGTGTGTGTGCATGCGTGCGTGCGTGCATGCGTGCGCACGTGTGCGTGTGTGTGTGTGTATATATATATATATATATATATATATATATATATATATATATATATATATATATATATATATATATATATATATATATCTTAGAATATGAAAAACGAAATATGGTACTGTTTTAGCCTTACAACCTGGTACAATTAATAGCAAAGTCTGTGGGCATGGTGGGCCATAGAAAGAGAGCGAATTTGAAAACACAACACAAATTTATATAGATTTTAGGACGCCTGTAAGTTTTCTCTGTCCCTTTTGTTTACCTTTGATCATTCTTTGAGTAAATATTGCACATTATTGTAATTCTTTTCTGGTTGTTGACATAAATTTACATTGCTTTGTGCAGCCTGCTTATTTACCGGTTGAGGTCACAGCACTCAGCACATTGCCATAAGCACTCCATCCTTATCTTCAGCAGCCAGAGTTCCGCTTCCACCGATGTGATTTTCTGGGATTTAGCCTTCCCAGAATTATCACACTGACTTGAAACATCACACAGAAACACTACACTGACTTGAAACATCACACAGAAACACCACACTGACTTGAAACACCACACAGAAACACTACACTGACTTGAAACATCACACAGAAACACTACACTGACTTGAAACATCACACAGAAACACTACACTGACTTGAAACATCACACAGAAACACTACACTGACTTGAAACACCACACACACAGAAACACTACACTGACTTGAAACATCACACAGAAACACTACACTGACTTGAAACATCACACAGAAACACTACACTGACTTGAAACATCACACAGAAACACTACACTGACTTGAAACATCACACAGAAACACTACACTGACTTGAAACATCACACAGAAACACTACACTGACTTGAAACATCACACAGAAACACTACACTGACTTGAAACACCACACAGAAACACCACACTGACTTGAAACATCACACCAGCTTGAAACATCACACAGAAATATAAAATGACTTGAAACATCACACTCACTTGAAACATCATACAGAAACAAAACACTGACTTGATACATAACACAGAAACATCACACTGTCTTGAAACATCACAGAGAAACATCACACTGATTTGAAACATCACACAGACTTGAAACATCATGCTGACTTGAAACATTACACTAACTTGAAACATCACACTAACTTGAAACATCACGCTGACTTAAAACATCACATAGAAACACCACATTGACGTGAAACATCCCACAGAAACACCACATTGACTTGACACATCACGCAGAAACAACCTACTGACTTGTAACATCACACTGACTTGAAATATCATTCTGACCTGAAACATCAGACAGAAATGTCACACTGTCTTAAAAATCATACAGAAACTTTACATTTCACTCAGAAATACCACATCCTCTGGAAACATTTCACCGAAACATCACACTGGCTTGAAACATTACACTTCCAGAACTAACTTGCTGAATTAAGGGGTACATACATACGCGCGGGCAAGCACACACACACACACAGGCACGCTCGCACGCACACACACAGACTATTCAATGTGGGTTCCAAGTCCCGTTGCAAGAAACAAATGTGTTGTAAAAGGGAACTAATTAGAGGTGTTCCCTTCAGAGTGCATTTACCTGAGAAATGAGGAACCAACAGTTTGCACACAAATTAGGGCTGTACTGAATATTCGCTTCGGGGCCGAATAGTGGACCTAATAACTATTCAGTATTCGGCCGAATAGTTGCGGTCAGGCCGAATACGAATAGTGGTTACCTTACACCCGTTCATGGACTGGTAGAAAATAAACATGTCAAGATTTCCCACTTTGGTTCATTCTGTCAATCGTTATCTTTGTGCACCACCTACGAGCGTACCAAGTGAACGTCTGTTTAGTAAAGCTGGAAATGCCTTCAGTGAGACAAGAAGCTGCCTTAATGCTGACAACATGGAACGATTTTTTGGGTGTGGAAAGCTAATGCCGCTTTCATGGATTAACTAAGCTGTCAGTGACAATTTACAAGTTTAGTTACTTGTTATAAAACTAAGAATACTTTCATTCCTATGTATTAGTTACCACAGACTGACTGACTAAAGAATGCAAAACATGAAATGTATTTAAATGTTTACTATTCTGTACTACATTTTGTGAAGTAAAATGTCAGCGTACATTTGACATTATGGATGTTTTCTTTTTTAGATCTTTTTTTATACACGAAAGTGGAAGAATGGGCCTCAGTTTGAATAGTAGGAAGACAGAAGTAATGGTGGTATCAGAGAAAATAATTACTCCTAAATGTGTAATCCAAGTCAATTTTTTTATTTTGGGGCAAGTAAGAAAATTTAAGTATCTGTGCACATGGATAACTTCAGATGGAAGATGCATTACTGAAATAAGAAACGGAATAGGACAGGCAAAAACCGCATTTTATAAAATGAAGAACATCTTATGCAATATTTCTTTGTCATTGAAGGTTAGAAAAATAATTCTTGCTTGCTTTTTTTAACAAATGGCTGTGAGTCCTGGACAATCGGTAGGCAGGCCAAACAATTTCTTGAAACCTCAGAGATGTGGTATTACAGAACAATGCTTAAAATATCCTGCATAGTGAACGAACATTGAACTGGGGCCAGCGGTGCTCACTACAAGAAGACTGGTAAACGAACATTGAACTGGGGCGAGCGGTGCTCACTACAAGAAGACTAGTGATCGAACTGGGGCCAGCGGTGCTCATAATAAGAAGACTAGTAAACAAACATCGAACTGGGGCGAGCGGTGCTCACTACAAGAAGACTAGTAAACAAACATCGAACTGGGGCGAGCGGTGCTTACTACAAAAAAGCTTTGTAAACCAGCAATGAACTGGGTCGGGCAGTGCTCACTACAAGAAGACTAGTGAGTGAACATCGAACCGAGGCGAGCGGTGCTCAGATATGTGGTATTACAGAACAATGCTTAAAATACCCTGGAAGCCCCAAAAAAAAAGAAAACAGCAACCAAGAAGTTTTGATAGAGGCGGGAGCCCTGAAGACAACTCCTCACAGACATCAGAAGCAGACAGTCATCATTTTTCGGTCATGTTATAAGATGAGGGAGAATGAAACATGTGGTGACCACTGGAAAGATATGTGGAAGGAGGGATAGAGGAAGAGAAGATTCTTGGCAGTCTTGTTGCATGGCATGGAGGTGTGTCAGCACAGGAACTAATACATGCTGCAGGAGATTGCAGATTGTTTCGAGGCATGATCGCCGATACCAGTCGGCAAAGCACCTCATGATGATGATTCACTATTCGTATTCGTATTTGGCTGAATAGTTGGTCCAGCTATTCGTATCTCCCGAATAGTGAAAATCACTATTCGGTACAGCCCTTATACAAATAAGCCTGATCTTTAAAACAGAAGTGCCAATATTCACCATGAAGTGTCTATAAAAGGTGCAGATACTCGCCACAAAGTGTCTATTACATTAACATTGAATAAAATGATTTCTAGAAAAAAAAATAGCCCAGGGTCTAACTCAGAATTTTTAGCTAAATGTCTTGAGGTTGACTTCTACGCCGCAATTAACTGTAAGAAACAAAAGAAACAATCAGAATTATTAAAAAGAGCACAAAGAATAACATTTCTATAGATGTATTTAATAGTTGTGGTTTTATTTCCTCTGTATAGGTGTTTAAGCCAGTTGCTGAGAAATTTGGAATGCGTTTTGATGTAGACATCAGAAGAAGGTAACTTATATCAATAAGTCAAGTGATATGTGTAGAATTGTACATTTTTGTTAAGCTTACATTATCTTATCTGTAATAAAATAAAATACAGCAAAATCTTAGGATATTAATTTTGTTTGTTCCGTGACAGAGATTTTGTTAGGAATAACTTGTATCCTGAAACCATTTTCTTTCAGATTAAAATTAATGTGAATAATTTCCATTTATTCCAGCGCTTTATTTAAAAAAAAAAAAAAAAAAATGTGACTTCTTCTTCAGCATTCAGAGCGCGAGCCCTTGAGATATCACCCGCCTCTATTCATCTCTCTGGTTGGCCTTCTCTTTCCAGTTCATGACACCAAGTGTTTGCAGGTCTGATTGGATATTATCTCTCCATCGTCTTCTTGGTCTGCCTCGTGGTCTACGACCATTCATCTCCCTGGTGTATACAGTTTTTACTTCTCTGTCATCTGACATTCTTTCAATCTGCCGCATCCATGTCAGTCTATTAGTTCTCATGATGCCAGTGATCAGTGGTGATTTAAACAGATTATCAATTTTGTTGTTGCTTCTCACTCCCCGTTCACCGCTGTTTGCATCTTTGATGGTTCCAAAGATTCGTTGCAAGACTCTGTTTTCAAAAACCTGTAATAAGGCTTCATCTCTTTTAGTTGTTCTATTCCCCGTGTGGGTTCTGTTGCCCTGTTGTGAAAACAAAAATAGACCCACTGCCTACCTAAAAGCATGTCGTAAGAGTCGACTAATTGGGAGCTTCCTTCGAAGTCGGAGTACATCTGCCTGAGAGGCAAGGAACTAGCAGTCTGCATACAAATGAGTCAGATCTGTAAAACGGACGCAGACGCAACACTCAGGTTCT
This sequence comes from Candidula unifasciata, assembly GCA_905116865.2. Taxonomy (NCBI): domain Eukaryota; kingdom Metazoa; phylum Mollusca; class Gastropoda; order Stylommatophora; family Geomitridae; genus Candidula; species Candidula unifasciata. Next base: position 236,142 of record CAJHNH020000583.1, read on the forward strand.
GGAAGAGGACTGCAGTCCAAAAGTTGATGAACAATTAGAACTTTCCACCAGAGTTTACAGCTGGTGAACATGAAGAAGAAGAAGAAGTTGTTCTCCAAGTTTCAGAGCCATATAAAACGACTGGTCTTATCAAGGTTTTATATATTTTGATAGCAGGCTTTTATTTGTTTTTGTGGCAGCAGAAACCAGGGTAACTTCTGACCATGATACTACAGTCATCATCACCATCATCATCATCATCATCATCATCACCATCATCATCATCACCATCATCATCATCATCATCATCATCATCACCATCATCATCATCACCATCACCATCATCATCATCATCATCACCATCATCATCATCACCATCATCATCATCATCACCATCATCATCATCACCATCATCAAATCCTTGTCGACTGGCTTGAGTCTTCTTTCGGCAATTTTAACATGATCTAACCCGTTTGTTTGTTTGTTGTTTGTTTGTTTTAGTATTCAGAAGCCATGAGTTGTTAACCCTTAGGCTCGGTATTATGGATATCGCAACCTTTCGGCCTTGATTCTATTGTAAATACCGTAAATCTGGGAGAAAATGTGGCTTTTCTGCCTAACCCCGGGAGTGAACCCGGACCACAAGGAGTTCGTCACCCGCTCACCGCGCAATCCGGTTTAGCCAACTACGCTAGAGAGCCGGGCTTCTAACCCATTTAAAAGTCGATGCAGTTGAGTGATGCCAAGATTTCTTGTCCGTCCAACTTGTATCCTGGATTTTACATAATTTTTTGGGGCGAAAAAATCTGAACAATAATTGGCGAACCAGACCTTTTATCCTGAAAAACCCATATCCAGGTAGACTGGTATGGTGAGGTTCCTCTGTGTTCCCTGTGTGGGTTTTAAAACTCCATTTTGGAGGGAAGAGAATAGATCCCCTTCTGCTTAACAGACCTGCCCTAAAGGGTGACTAATTTAGGGTTTACTACCTTCAGGTGCGTTGAGCCACAGTTCACAGATATCGCAGCCATGCTGTAAACTACAACTCATCACACTATTTATCAGTTAAAGATCAATGTAGAAGACGAATCACTGGTAGTACATGTGACTGAAAGCTGTGGAACGGACATAATGACTAATGCTATCATTTGTCATTGCTGTCAGCATGCCTTGCTTCTAGAGCCTCATTTTGGAGAGGAAAAAAAGTAACAGACCTCCTCCATTTCCCCACTGTGACAAGCAAGTCTCCCTATTTCTCAGTCCCTGCTGTTCTACACCACTTCTGTTATTTCTCTATGTCATTGTCTCTAAAACGGCTTCCAGCAGAGAAACACATTAAGATATATACTAGCCGTATCCAGAATGTTCTTTTAACTTTTTTGTTCTTTTTAACTTTCTGACTCCTTTATCCCTGTGTATTTTGTTGGTCCGGACTGCTTTCGGCTTTCTCTGCACTGTGTCATCATTCACCTATTACAAGCGCCAGCCCAACCCTACCCCTAGTCGCCTCATACGACATGCCTGGTAGGGTGGAGTGTTACTATTCTTTGCTTCCTATATAGGCCCCGGTGACACGCGGACAAGTTGACTCTTAGGACATGTAAGGGAGAGTGGGCTTCTGATCTTCTCCGCCACCCAGAGCTGGTCCTCTGGAACCCACAAGCGGGACCTCAGAAATAAAATATCAAGGGTCTCCTGAACACTTCCTATATATAACATATCAAACCTGTAAGTTCAAGGTCATATTTAAATATTTTTTGTTTCATGTTCATTAAAAGTTGCTTTTAAAAAATTGTGTTTATTCTAAGAAACTAGTTTTAAAAGAGAAACTATTTTTATAAGAGATGCTGAAAAATAAATAATCTTTTTTTTTATTTGCAAATTTCAGAGGTTATTATCCTAAAGGTGGTGGAGAAGTCGTAGTAACATCTTACCCCACACCTGGTCTTATTGGTGTTAAAGATGGTTTAACAGTGCGGGGGGAATTGGTTCGAATCTACAGCAGGGCCTTTGTTGCTGGGAGTCTACCACCACATGTAAGGATTGATTAAATATTACATTTGAATCTTTGGTAATTAAGATGTTTACCTTTTACAAGGTGCAGTAGTTTTAGATGTGTATTCTTGTCATATAGGAATGTTGTAATCAATGGTGGGTGTGCTTTCAATGTACAGTGTGATGGACTAAACTTTCAATGTACAGTGTGATGGATTGTAAACTTTCAATGTACAGTGTGATGGATTGTAAACTTTCAATGTACAGTGTGATGGATTGTAAACTTTCAATGTACAGTGTGATGGATTGTAAACTTTCAATGTACAGTGTGATGGATTGTAAACTTTCAATGTACAGTGTGATGGATTGTAAATTAAGCACACACATAAATAAAAATAATAAAAGGTGTTTAGGCGTATTGGAAATATAGGGCTAGACCTATATTTTTATAGAGCAATCGGCACTTAGTGGGTGATGTGGTCAGCACCACACCGGCCACCTTTACTTCCCAGGACTGCACCTGGTACCCACTGAAGGCTGGGTTGACCTGGGAGTCAAGGTCATTTTTGAAAAAAAGTCAGGCTCCGCCAGGACGCAAACCCACGACCTTCCGATCCGCTATATCTTTTTTGAAAGACAGTCATATCTTAATCATGTTATGAGGTATGGAAGTTTTAAGACCGGCATGAAAAACCAGAAAAATGTAAGTGCTTGAGACCTAGGAAGAAAATGCTGAATGGGCAGTCAAAAGACCGGTCAGCATTAATCAAACTGAACATTTTCTTCTTCTTCTTAGCGTTCACTGGCAGAAAGTTCTGGATAATCATCCACTCCTGGCCTTGATCCATAACTTGAGTTTTGCCTGCATTATCCATTTTACAGATCTGGTTTATTTGTGTGCAGATTGTTGGTTTCTTGCCTCTCAGACAGATGCAGTGAGTTTGAAGAAAATATCCCTAATTAGTCAACTTTTATGACATGCTTGTTGGTGGGGTGGGGGTGGGGGGGGGGGGGGTGGAGGGAGGGAGGGAGGTTGGTCTATTCTTTATTGTCCAAAATGGAGCTCTAGGACACACACAGGGAATATAACATTCAGACAAAATACAGAGAGTGTATGTCTGTGGGAGATCATAGACCATCTGCAATGCTTGGTATGGCACGTGGTGACAGTAATGATTATGTTGTATGAGCCAGGTCTGGTAAGTCTTCTTCCTCTTCATGGTCACCGACTGTAAACTTCAGCGGAGAGTTCTGATCTTTCATCCACTTCTGGACTTTAGTTATTTTTTTCAGAACCTGAGTCTTGCCTGCACACCCATTTAACAGATCTGGCTTATTTGTATGCAGACTGTTGGTTCCTTTTCTCTAAGGCAGATGCACTCCGACTTCGAAGAAGGTGCCCAAATAGTCGACTCTTACGACATGCTTTTCAGGAAGCAGTGGATCTATTCTTGTTATCCCCACAGTGGGGCCGCAGTACCCTTAGGGGAATTTGTAAAGTGGTTGTCCTTCTTTTTTTTCTTCGTCAGCTACCCACCAAGATATCTCAGAGCATCAGCAAGTTGGTCAAACAAAACTTTCCCAAAGTAGAGCTCAAACAAGACAGTCTGAAGGAGCCAGAAGGAACTGCTGTTGGAAATGGACTGGGTGCGATGTATGTAGATTTTAAAAATAGGATTTTTTTTTCTGTGGGGTACTTTTCCAGTTATCATTATTTAAACTGATGTTTGCTTTGTTTTGCATAGCTCTTTTATTTTGTTTTTTGTGTGTTTAGCAAAATGCTCTTTATGATTTTTTTTCTTCAACATCTATGGCATTGTGAACAAACTTCATAATTCTTCTTCTCCTTCTTCTTTCGTTGGCTTGAAATGGATTATCTGTGTCTGCAATGTTGCCTCTAGTATGAACCTCACTATCATTCACTCAGCAACCCGTAAAGTTTGACTTGCACTGATGTTTCTCTTGGCCAAACATTTTGCCTTGATATGTTGTAATTGAGACAGTCTTGGAGGACGTGATCTGTTGTCTCAGGTGCCAGTCCACATGTGCACATGGCTGATTCACAGATTTTAAATTGTGTGTACACGTGGCTGCGAAGTTGGTTGTGTCCTGTTCTAAGGCGTAGAATAATAACTTGCTCTGCTCTGTCCGTAAAATGGAAATCGTCTTGTGCCAGTTTTGGCGGCTTTCTGATTGATTTGATTATTCTCGTCTTTTGTTGATAAGAGACATAATTCCTAATTCTGAAGGGCTGGAGTCAGTCCCATCTGCGAGCAATGGTTTTGCCAGTGGTGTTGAGAACAGGCCGTTGTTAGAAAGCAGTTACAAACTACTGAACATGAAATTGCTGCATGAAATCACAAATAGCCCAAAAATGCTGTGTCCCTTATGTTTTTTCACAGTTTTCAGATGATCCATTAAGGCTTATCTTTCTTTGCTTGTATTCTAAAATCTTCTTCTTCTTCGTGTTCACCAGCTGTTAACTCCGGCGGAAAGTTCTGGTTGTTCATCCACTTTCAGACTGCAGCAGTCCTGTTCCAGAACCTGAGTGTTGCATGTGTATCTATTTTACAGATCTGACTCATTTATATGCAGACTGCTGGTTCCTTGCCTCTCAGGCAGAGGCACTCTGACTTCGAAGGAAGTTCCCAATTAGTCGACTCTTACGACATGCTTTTGGGTAAGCAGTGGGTCTATTCTTGCTGTCCCTATAATAGAGCCCTGGAAGTATTCTGAAATGTCAGATAGTCAGTTGTCTGCATCAAGACTCATCTTTCTTGTTTTCAGAATTGTGGCTGAGACCAGCACCGGTTGTGTCCTAGGTGGATCAGCACTAGGGAAACCAAGTAAGCTGGTTTATATATAGTACAGCAAGAACACTGCTGATTTCTGTTGTTGTTGTTGCTGTTGCTTTTGCTTGAAGAACACACAAATACGTCTGGGCTTGGTTGAAACATGGAGACTTACTAGAACCATTTAAGGACATGATTCTTGAGGACTTTCTAGGAAAACGCTGGGGGAAGATTTGACATCGCAGCTTTCAGGACAAGCACATGTTAGTTAGCTCTTTCTGTTTTCTTAACAACCAGTAGAGTCGCCATACTGATGGTACTGATTGTTTTCTGGTTAAATACTTCCTCTGAGTCTTGAGTGGCATCCAGAACCCACAGACACTCCCTGCTGCAACATTCTCTCCATTTTGCTTGTTACCTTACTCCTCAGGCCAGAGGTCACCTCTGCCTTGTGGAGTTGCAGTACAAGCCCAAGTGGGGCCAGTCCAACCAGCCCATATGCCTGCTCATTCCTGAACATTCCTGAAAGGCCCAGGGAAAAATATCCTTGTGAATCTCACAACACGTGACCTCTAGATTTGTGCAGCTCATTCCATGTAAAGAAAACCACCCTCCACCTTCCTGAACAGGAAAATCGTACAACACAGAAGCAAAATTAAAAATTTATTGGCTTCACCGCAGTCACCTCTGTTTTATTGGCTCAACCGCAGTCACCTCTGTTTTATTAACTTGACTGCAGTCACCTCCGTTTTATTAGCTTGACTGCAGTCACCTCCGTTTTATTAGCTTGACTGCAGTCACCTCTGTTTTATTAGCTTGACTGCAGTCACCTCCGTTTTATTAGCTTGACTGCAGTCACCTCCGTTTTATTAGCTTGACTGCAGTCACCTCCGTTTTATTAGCTTGACTGCAGTCACCTCCGTTTTATTAGCTTGACTGCAGTCACCTCCGTTTTATTAGCTTGACTGCAGTCACCTCCGTTTTATTAGCTTGACTGCAGTCACCTCCGTTTTATTAGCTTGACTGCAGTCACCTCCGTTTTATTAGCTTGACTGCAGTCACCTCCGTTTTTTATTAGCTTGACTGCAGTCACCTCCGTTTTATTAGCTTGACTGCAGTCACCTCCGTTTTATTAGCTTGACTGCAGTCACCTCCGTTTTATTAGCTTGACTGCAGTCACCTCCGTTTTATTAGCTTGACTGCAGTCACCTCCGTTTTATTAGCTTGACTGCAGTCATCTCTGTTTTATTGGCTTGACTGCAGTCACCTCTGTTTTATTGGCTTGACTGCAGTCACCTCCGTTTTATTGGCTTGACTGCAGTCACCTCCGTTTTATTAGCTTGACTGCAGTCACCTCCGTTTTATTAGCTTGACTGCAGTCACCTCCGTTTTATTAGCTTGACTGCAGTCACCTCCGTTTTATTAGCTTGACTGCAGTCACCTCCGTTTTATTAGCTTGACTGCAGTCACCTCCGTTTTATTAGCTTGACTGCAGTCACCTCCGTTTTATTAGCTTGACTGCAGTCACCTCCGTTTTATTAGCTTGACTGCAGTCACCTCCGTTTTATTAGCTTGACTGCAGTCATCTCTGTTTTATTGGCTTGACTGCAGTCACCTCTGTTTTATTGGCTTGACTGCAGTCACCTCCGTTTTTTATTGGCTTGACTGCAGTCACCTCCGTTTTATTAGCTTGACTGCAGTCACCTCCGTTTTATTAGCTTGACTGCAGTCACCTCCGTTTTATTAGCTTGACTGCAGTCACCTCCGTTTTATTAGCTTGACTGCAGTCACCTCCGTTTTATTAGCTTGACTGCAGTCACCTCCGTTTTATTAGCTTGACTGCAGTCACCTCTGTTTTATTAGCTTGACTGCAGTCACCTCCGTTTTATTAGCTTGACTGCAGTCACCTCCGTTTTATTAGCTTGACTGCAGTCACCTCCGTTTTATTGGCTTGACTGCAGTCACCTCCGTTTTATTGGCTTGACTGCAGTCACCTCCGTTTTATTGGCTTGACTGCAGTCATCTCTGTTTTATTGGCTTGACTGCAGTCACCTCTGTTTTATTGGCTTGACTGCAGTCACCTCCGTTTTATTGGCTTGACTGCAGTCACCTCCGTTTTATTGGCTTGACTGCAGTCACCTCCGTTTTATTAGCTTGACTGCAGTCACCTCCGTTTTATTAGCTTGACTGCAGTCACCTCCGTTTTATTAGCTTGACTGCAGTCACCTCCGTTCTATTAGCTTGACTGCAGTCACCTCCGTTTTATTAGCTTGACTGCAGTCACCTCCGTTTTATTAGCTTGACTGCAGTCACCTCCGTTTTATTGGCTTGACTGCAGTCACCTCCGTTTTATTGGCTTGACTGCAGTCACCTCCGTTTTATTGGCTTGACTGCAGTCACCTCCGTTTTATTGGCTTGACTGCAGTCACCTCCGTTTTATTAGCTTGACTGCAGTCACCTCCGTTTTATTAGCTTGACTGCAGTCACCTCCGTTTTATTAGCTTGACTGCAGTCACCTCTGTTTTGTTACCTTTTAGATTTATAAATTCCCTGTGTGGGTTCTAGGGCCTTATTGTGGGGAAAACAAGAAAAGGCCCATTGCCTCCCCAACAAGCATGTTTAAGAGTCGACTAATTAGGGGGCTTCCTTTAAGAGTCGACTAATTGGGGGCTTCCTTTAAGAGTCGACTAATTGGGGGCTTCCTTTAAGAGTCGACTAATTGGGGGCTTCCTTTAAGAGTCGACTAATTGGGGGCTTCCTTTAAGAGTCGACTAATTGGGGGCTTCCTTTAAGAGTCGACTAATTGGGGGCTTTCTTTAAGAGTCGACTAATTGGGGGCTTCCTTTAAGAGTCGACTAATTGGGGGCTTCCTTTAAGAGTCGACTAATTGGGGGCTTCCTTTAAGAGTCGACTAATTGGGGGCTTCCTTTAAGAGTCGACTAATTGGGGGCTTCCTTTAAGAGTCGACTAATTGGGGGCTTCCTTTAAGAGTCGACTAATTGGGGGGCTTCCTTTAAGAGTCGACTAATTGGGGGCTTTCTTTAAGAGTCGACTAATTGGGGGCTTCCTTTAAGAGTCGACTAATTGGGGGCTTCCTTTAAGAGTCGACTAATTGGGGGCTTCCTTTAAGAGTTGACTAATTGGGGGCTTTCTTTAAGAGTCGACTAATTGGGGGCTTCCTTTAAGAGTCGACTAATTGGGGGCTTCCTTTAAGAGTCGACTAATTGGGGGCTTCCTTTAAGAGTCGACTAATTGGGGGCTTCCTTTAAGAGTTGACTAATTGGGGGCTTTCTTTAAGAGTCGACTAATTGGGGGCTTTCTTTAAGAGTCGACTAATTGGGGGCTTCCTTTAAGAGTCGACTAATTGGGGGCTTCCTTTAAGAGTCGACTAATTGGGGGCTTCCTTTAAGAGTCGACTAATTGGGGGCTTCCTTTAAGAGTCGACTAATTGGGGGCTTCCTTTAAGAGTCGACTAATTGGGGGCTTCCTTTAAGAGTCGACTAATTGGGGGCTTTTTCTTTAAGAGTCGACTAATTGGGGGCTTCCTTTAAGAGTCAACTAATTGGGGGCTTCCTTTAAGAGTCGACTAATTGGGGGCTTCCTTTAAGAGTCGACTAATTGGGGGCTTCCTTTAAGAGTCGACTAATTGGGGGCTTTCTTTAAGAGTCGACTAATTGGGGGCTTCCTTTAAGAGTCGACTAATTGGGGGCTTCCTTTAAGAGTCGACTAATTGGGGGCTTCCTTTAAGAGTCGACTAATTGGGGGCTTCCTTTAAGAGTCGACTAATTGGGGGCTTCCTTCGAGATCATAGCGCATCTTGCCCAAGAGGCAAGGAACAAAAAAAAAAAAATCTGCATACAGGCAAGCTAGATCTGTAAAAGGATTGCATGTGCAGAACTCAAATTCTGGAACAAGTTAGAGGACTAACTTCTAGATGTGGACGACACAGCCAGAACTTTCTAGCAGAGTTAACAGCCAGTAAACTTGAAGAAGAAGAAGAAAATAAGACACTTATAAATTATATCATGTTAAAGGAGTCTCATTAAGGTTTTCTGTCTAAGGGACTCCTGCTGAAGAAGCAGGCACTGCTGCTGCCAAAGAGTTGCTGGAGGCACTGCATTCAGGAGGCTGCGTGGATCAGCATGCACAAGACCAGGTTATTTATTGTCACAGTGTTACAATACTGCTGACTGCTTTTGTTCTGCCTACACAACCTGATCACATTTAGTGCCTGAGATCTCTTCTTTGTCTCCTCCTCCAGCTGCCTCCTCCTCCTGCTCCACCCCATCCTCTCCTCCTCCATCTTTTCCTTATTATTATTCATCTTCTTCTTTTTCTTCTTCTCCTCCTCCTTCTTCTTCTTCTTCTTCTACTATATTTGCCCTTGAAAGGGCAGGCAGTTGACACATTGTATTGTAGTTTACAGCTTAGCTGCAGTATCTGGTCCTTAAGCCCAACACATCCACTTTCAGCAAAACCCTAGTTTAGTTGCCTTATACAGCAGTATGCTTGTTAGGGTGTCATGCGATGCAAATCAAAGGCAATGAAAGCGCTGATGCTCTAGCCAAGGAAGGCCTTAACAAACCACAGACCTACCAGCCACTATCTTTTCCAGAAGTCAAAACTCTCATTAGGAGAAAATCAGAAACAGATTGGAAAACCAACACTGGTTATAAAGACAAAAAAGATTTTCGGAAACACTTGAACAGAACAGACCAAGTCACAGTTTTTCGCTTACGTACTGGACACTGCAGACTCAATAAACACTCATATAAATTAGGTATGAGCCAAACATATCTCTGCCAGTGCCTTTGTGCTAAAGAAACTCCAGAACATGTCCTGCAAGACTGTCCTCTCCTGGCGGAGCTGCGGAGCAACATATGGCAACACCCAGTAGAACTGACAATTAAGCTTTGGGGAAACCTAAGAGACCTTGAAAAGACATTCCAGTTTATGACCCACAGTGGATTATGCACATGACCAGAGATCGCCGAAGAAGAAGATATGATGCAAGACATCATCCGGAGTTATCTTCAATTAGTGTATCCTTGGGCGCTTCCCTTTCCTTTGAGATATGTTTCTCTTCTGAACACACCTTGGCAAGATCCTTGCAGTCATAATTGTGTTTATAATAGCTATCATGCCACTTTTAATCCCTTGCTATTGACTCTTGTGTCATTGCTGTTAGTGGTTATAGAGGAGGAGTGGCTAGCTGAACTGGAAAGAATGCTGGACTCTCAAGCGGGTGACCCAGGTTTAAATCCTCAGTTCCCCATGTGGGTTCGGGGGCCTCATTGTGAGGAAAGCAAGAATAGTCCCACTACTTTCCCCAGCAAGTCGTAAAAATCAACTCATTGGGGGCTTCCTTCAAAGGCAGAGTGCATCTACCTGAGATGCAAGGTACCAATGTCTGCACATAAATAAGCCAGATCTTCAATTTGGATGTGCATGCAAAATTCAAGTGCTGGAACACGACTAAATTCCAGAGGTGGACAAACAACCAGAACTTTCTGCTGGAGTTTACTGCTGGTGAATGTGAGAAAAAAGAATCCTCAGTAAAGTTGGCAATTTTTTTCCTGTCGGGGACAAAAGTAAAATCCTAACCTGCGCAGTCCATGCCAATAGCACTAGCCATGCGGCCTTAAATCCTCAGGCTCAAAGACTTCCCCCTGCCTACACCACAGAAGTGGTAAACACAGGCAGTAGTGGCAGTTTTTGGTTTACGTAGGACTATCATCTCAACATTCCAGACAGATAACATAGGGGATCTGATCTCTTCCTTGGTAGCTACACATGTGTACAGAAACTGTTTACACCTGTTCTGCATTAACTCTTTCAGTCCCAGGGGGTTTAGCATCAGAGGCCCAAGGGGTGGTCAAAAGAGACGTAAAATCAGCGCATCTTGCGTTCATTGGACTTCTAGTTAGGAACGTATGATGGGTTTCTTGGGACTCAAAGAGTTAACTCTTTGAGTCCCGGGGGGTTTAGCATCACAGGCCCAGGAGGAGGTAAAGAAAGTAATAAAATCGGCGCATCATGCGCTCATTGGGCTTCTAGGTAGGAGCGTATGATGCATTCCTTGGGACTCAAAGAGTAGCTCTCCTTTCAACTACGGCCGGTAGACAACAGTAGATGGCCGGTTAGTCGGAGTTCTGTCCCCTGGCTGCAGTGCAATTACGGAGTGGAAAGGAGGGAACGAAACAAATGACATAATTACTGTGTGTTGGCGATAGACAGCGTGCACTGCCCTGCTATAATCATACGGTTACAGTTTGGGTTAGGGGTAGGGGTAGGGTGTGGGTTAGATTTAGGGTTAGGGTGTGGGTTAGGGTTACGTTTGTGTCGCCGCATCTCGTCTTCGCACAAACTCATAGTAGCAACCCTAACCCTAAACCTAACCCAAACCCTACCCCTAACCCTAACCCAAACCCTAACTTTATGATGACAGTAGGGCACTGCACGCTGTCTATCCCCAACACACAGTAATTATGTCACTTGTTTCGTTCCATCTAGTCCACTCCGTAATGCGTCGCAAGAAGCGGTAATTGAACGCGGTCGCTAATTTGAGTCGCAGCGCAGGGTCTGCCAGACATGTCGACCTCACTGTGTTTTCTGATTCGTGCCTTCTCCAGTCCGTAATTGCACTGCAGCCAGGGGACAGAACTCCGACTAACCGGCCGTCTACCAGCCGTAGTTGAAAGAAGAGCTCAAAGAGTTAACTAGTCAAATATCTTGTGTCCTTGTTTTTTTAAATGTTCATGTCTGTTGGCTCCTTGTTGATAAACAGCAACCTGGACAGGGATAGGAAGCGATATTTATGGTTGTAATTATCTGTGGGATATGTATCTTGCACGGCATTGATGACTGGTCCTGTCCAAGGCTGGACATTGTTGTAACCGAAATAAAAGTTAAAGTGGTAACTTGTTCACCTTAGTTCTTCTTAAAGTCCATGCTGTGTGGTTTTGGTAGTCATGTCTATCCACAACCTTCTGTCTCATGTACTTTAACGCAACTCTGTTGCAGATGATCCTCCATGCCATGATGTCAGACTGTCCAGCATCTTGTCTCTCAGTCTCCCTCTGCCTCTCCTCCCCTCCAACTTTCCACGATGTTCTCCAGTTTTCTGTTTCTGATGACAGAACCAAAGAATTTAGATTATCTCCTTCAGATGTGGGCAATCAGTTCTCTTCATGAGTCTGTTTTTTTCTTTTTCAGGACATCTTCATTACTCTTGTTACCTGTTCAGGGTATTCTCATCATTTGTCCATAAAACCATATCTCCGCATCTTCCAAATAATGTTTCATTAATCTACAATCTGTCCATGATTCACTTCCCTATATCAGGATAGGATTTATATAGCTTTTAAGAATTCTCTTTCTCGTCTAAGTTGACAAAGACAGATTGCATAGAAAATTCTTCATTTTGTAGAATGCTGCCTTTGCTTGAGCTATTCTACATTTAACTTCTTTAATACATCTTCCATCTAATGTTATCAGCTAATTTAGATTTTCCAGATCTGAGAGGGTCTGATAATGCAGCAGAGAAATGTATGTTCATTACAGTTTCAATGCTGGTTCTGAAACATGTTGTGTGTTATGGTGAGGCTATCAGATAAAAGTTATGATGTGCACGTATTCTATGTCTATTATTGAAGATAGCCATTAAAAAAAAAAAAAAAGATGAAACAAATAGAACTTTTTAGGATTTTGAGAACTTAAAAATATCAGATAAATTATTTTATGTATCAAATTTCAGTTGATTCTCCTGATGACTCTGGCTAAAGGACAGTCCCAGATGCTTTGTGGACCTCTGACCCTTCACACACAGACAGCCATTCATGTCTCCAGGTTGATGACTAAAGTAGGTCATCATTCTCGTGTTTAAACCATTTATGGCCGCCCTGGTGTAAGGTTAGGTAGGCTACACCTTCTCGTTAACCTGCAACCTTTGCAATTTACAGCCATCCGCACTTCCGACCACAAATAATAAATAAATTTTTTAAAAGTCAATAAAGAAGGATAATTACACTGTTAAGTTAAAAAACTTCCTGGAACTGATGAGGTAGAGTACTTATTATGCATATCTCATATTATATACAAGGATTATACATACACACATAGATGGAATGTTTATGTTTTTTGTAGTTTTTATAAACCCCTTTTGTAAAGAAATCGTGTTGAAAAATATGAAAAAGTGACCGCTGAAAATATGAACCATCTTGAGTCCAAGAAATATGAACAGCAAATTAAATGCTACTAGAATAAACAATCTGCCTGTATGGGTTCCAAGGCCTCATTTTGGGAGGTCCCCCGTGTGGGTTCCGGGGCCCCATTGTGGGGAAAACAAGAATAGACCCACTGCCTCCCCAAAAGCATGTCGTAAGAGTCGACTAATTGGGGAGCTTCCTTTGAAGTCGGAGTGCATCTGCCGGAAAGGCAAGGAACCAACAGTCTGTATTCAAGAGAAGGAGATCTGTAAAACTGATGCACACGCAACAGTCAGGTTCTGGAGCAGGACTGCAGTTCAGTAGTGGACGAGCAACCAGAACCTTTCGGCGCATCGGGCATATGGGCAGAGCGTCCCATATTTTTACAGACCATCAGCACTCTGTGGGTAATGTGGTCAGCATTACGCCGGTTGGACAGTTATAGTGAAAGTAAAACCCGCTGAGCCTCAGCCAGGTTCAAGTTGAGAACAAGAGACAGAAAAAAAAAAAAGAAAAGAAACGAACCACACCAAAATATCAGATTCCTGAAGCATGGACAAATGATAGGGCACTGGAACAGAAAATAACTACATGTGAAATGTGCTATCTCCGCAAGGTCACTAACAATACAGCAATGCTACTAACAACACAAGAAGAGACAGGGTTACGAATACTAGCATTAGAGAGAAAGTTAGAATAAGACCATGTCTGGCATATATTGACAGGCAAAGAATGAAATGGTTCAGCCATCATGTGAGAATGCAGCCAGACCAAACTGCATACAAGACTTTTTACAGCAGAACATCTGGAAGTAAGGCGAGAGGAAGACCAAGAGAGAGATGGATAAATGATGTAGCAGAAACCTGCAGAAAGATGAACAAATCCATTACCCATGCCACAGAGAAGTGCAAGATAAATACATAAAACCACAACACGGACTACAACCTGGTATCAGTGAGATGACAAAAGAAGAAGAAGAAGACATTTTATTGGATGGGGACTCTCCTTCGAAACAGTACCTTCTCCTCTTCTTCCCTTTGCAGCTCCACCCAAGTATCACTTAGCTCTTCTCAGTGAGGTTACATTTTTATTTATTTCACTTATTTGCTTTTGTATTTATGTATTGTATTATTTAGCAGTGTTTACATTTTATTATAACAACCATTTATTTGTATAATTTGCAAAAAACAATAGGATTTTTTCATGGGAACAGATTAATTATTCACCCTTTTTTTCCTTCTGGGAAAATTTGGTATACATACTGTTTGGTATAAGTCCAAGGATCTGGAACGGATTAAGGACGTATACTTAGGTACCGCTATATACACTCAAGTAAGAATCTGAGCAGATCATATCGTAATTTCATGTTTTTTATTTTCCAGGCAGAATTCACAGTGGAAGAGATGGACAAAGGTAGAGTCCTGCTGACCTGTGAAGGGATCGGTCATGTCAACCCGTACCTGTCTGCAGACTCCTGAACATCAATGGATGTGTCTGATGCAGTTCTGTGAATGTGTATCTGGAGCAGGTCCGCTAGAGTTGATGAAAGAGTTACTTACAGCAGTGGTTTTCAAGCTTTTTGAGGTCGTCTCCCCCATGAATATATGGCACATGCCATACCCCTCCCTCTTTCTTTTCCCCCAATTAAAAAAAAATTTGATTAAAAAGACAGGATCCAAAAAAACAAAAAAACTCAGAAAGAGATATACTTTTGGTCACAATATGTTTTTAATCTATAGTTAAAAACATTTTTTATCTTATTAATTAGATTTTTCTGTTTTTGATGACAAAAACCTCCTATGACTTTTTGTTTTTTTAAATAATTTTAAAAAAATTTCATTTATAATTAACACCCCCCCCCCCCCCTCCCTTTTCCCCAACACTATTCAGGTTGAAAACCACTGCATTTGGGATTTCAGATATGTTATGTAGCATTCTGTTGAAATAATTTATGCCTGATAGCATTGATAAGTGAAAAACGATAGCTGCACGAACACTTATACTAGACATGGGACACATTCTAAAGATATTTTCTTTTTGAATGTATGCTTTTTGAAAATACGATGTTAGATGAAATAACAGATGAACAGTTGTATGAATTTGGAATTAATTGTTTATCCAGATAGAAAGGAAGTACGTGAGGAAGTGTATGGCATGTATACAACCAGTGTGCAACTAGAACAGTTAGCATCTACACTTTATTTGTCACTTGCCCAGTTTGCTACGATGTCTGTTCTTAAATCAGTGATCTGAACGCAGAAATAAACCCAGAAAAATAAATCAGTAATCAGTGATAAGTCTTCGTCTTCTTCTTCACATTCACCAGCTGTAAACTCCAGCAGAAAGTTCTGGCTCTTCGTCCACTTCTGGACTTTGTATGCAGTCTATTGGTTTCCTCACCTCTCAGGCAGATGCACTCGGACTTTGAAGGAAGCACCTTTAATTAGTTGACTTTGATGACATGTTTTTGGAGGGGGGGGGGAACCTTTGGATCTATTCTTGTTTTTAGTCCCCCACACTGGGGCCCAGAAACCACACGGGGCAGTGATAAGTGAATCTTAATGGTCATTACCAGATTGGTTTTCCTGTAGTCCTTGCTGTGTGGAGTTGGTAATCATGTCAAGTGCAGGAGTTGGTAATCATGTCAAGTGCACAGCCTTCTCTCATGTACTGTCAGCCATTTCTCGATGCACATGTTTCCCCATGCCATGATGCCAGACTGTATACCATCTTCTCCCTCTGCATATCTCTCTCCCCAGTTTTCCATTTGTCATGACATACTCCCATTTATCTCTTCTCATGATGTCATTTAAGAGTGTAGATTGTCTTCTAGCGATGTAGGTAAACAGTTATCTGTGTGATGTAATTTCTTTCAAGGCATCCTCATCATATCATGAATGTGTCTGTGCTGTTCTCATCATATCTTGAATGTGTCTGTGCTGTTCTCATCATATCATGAATGTGTCTGTGCTGTTCTCATCATATCTTGAATGCGTCTGAGCTGTTCTCATCATATCTTGAATGTGTTTGTGCTGTTCTCATCATATCATGAATGTGTCTGTGCTGTTCTCATCATATCATGAATTAGTCTGTGCTGTTCTCATCATATCATGAATGAGTCTGTGCTGTTCTCATCATATCATGAATGAGTCTGTGCTGTTCTCATCATATCATGAATGAGTCTGTGCTGTTCTCATCATATCATGAATGAGTCTGTGCTGTTCTCATAATATCATGAATGAGTCTGTGCTGTTCTCATCATATCTTGAATGCGTCTGTGCTGTTCTCATCATATCTTGAATGTGTCTGTGCTGTTCTCATCATATCTTGAATGTGTCTGTGCTGTTCTCATCATATCATGAATGTGCCTGTGCTTTTCTCATCATATCATGAAAGTGTCTGTGCTGTCCTCATCAAATCGTGTCTGTGCTGTTCTCATCATATCATGAAAGTGTCTGTGCTATCCTCATGATGTCATGAATGTGTCTGTGCTGTTCTCATCATATCCTGAAAGTGTCTGTGCTGTCCTCGTCATGTCATGAAAGTGTCTGTGCTGTTCTCATCAAATCTTGAAAGTGTCTTTGCCGTTCTCATAATATCTTAAAAGTGTCTGTGCTGTTCTCATCATATCATGAATGTCTATGTGCAGTCCTCATCATATCATGAAAGTGTCTGTGCTGTCCTCATCATGTCATGAAAGTGTCTGTGCTGTCCTCATCATGTCATTAATGTGTCTATGCTGTTCTCATCATATCTTGAAAGTATCTGTGCTGTTCTCATCATATCATCAAAGTGTCTGTGCTGTTCTCATCATATCTTGAATGTGTCTGTGCTGTCCTCATCATATCATGAAAGTGTCTGTGCTGTTCTCATCATATCTAGAAAGTGTCTGTGCTGTTCTCATCGTATCTTGAATGTGTCTGTGCTGTTCTCATCATATCTTGAAAGTGTCTGTGCTGTCCTCGTGTCATGAATGTGTCTATGCTGTTCTCATCATATCTTGAAAGTATCTGTGCTGTTCTCATCATATCATCAAAGTGTCTGGGCTGTTCTCATCATATCTTGAATGTGTCTGTGCTGTCCTCAACATATCATGAAAGTGTCTGTGCTGTTCTCATCATATCTAGAAAGTGTCTGTGCTGTTCTCATCGTATCTTGAATGTGTCTGTGCTGTTCTCATCATATCTTGAAAGTGTCTGTGCTGTCCTCGTGTCATGAATGTGTTTGTGCTGTTTTCATCATATCTTGAATGTGTCTGTGCTGTTCTCATTATGTCATGAATGTGTCTGTGCTGTCCTGATCATATCACGAATGTGTCTGTGGTGTCCTCATCATATCTTGAATGTGTCTGTGCTGTCCTCATCATATCATGAAAGTGTCTGTGCTGTTCTCATCATGTCATGAAAGTGTCTGTGCTGTCCTCATCATATCACGAATGTGTCTGTGCTGTCCTCATCATGTCATGAATGTGTCTGTGCTGTTCTCATCATGTCATGAATGTGTCTGTGCTGTTCTCATCATGTCGTGAATGTGTCTGTGCTGTTCTCATCATTTCATGAATGTGTCTGTGCTGTTCTCATCATATCTTAAATGTGTCTGTGCTGTATTCATCATATCATGAAAGTGTCTGTGCTGTTCTCATCAAATCTAGAAAGTGTCTGTGCTGTTCTCATTGTATCTTTAATGTGTCTGTGCTGTTCTCATCATATCTTGAAAGTGTCTGTGCTGTCCTCATGTCATGAATGTGTCTGTGCTGTTCTCATCATATCTTGAAAGTGTCTGTGCTGTCCTCATCATTTCATGAATGTGTCTGTGCTGTTCTCATCATGTCATGAATGAGTATGTGCTGTCCTCATCATGTCATGAATGTGTCTGTGCTGGTCTCATCATATCATGAAAGTGTCTGTGCTGTTCTCATCATGTCATGAAAGTGTCTGTGCAGTCCTCATCATATCATGAATGTGTCTGTGCTGTCCTCATCATATCATGAATGTGTCTGTGCTGTCCTCATCATGTCATGAATGTGTCTGTGCTGTTCTCATCATATCATGAAAGTGTCTGTGCTGTTCTCATCATGTCATGAATGTGTCTGTGCTGTCCTCATGTCACGAATGTGTCTGTGCTGTCCTCATCGTTTATCTGTAAAACCACCCCTCTGCAGCTTCAGCTTGATTGTTCAGTAGTCAGCTGACTGTCCCTGAGTCTCATTTATGTATCAGGATTGCTACTGTGTGGCTTTTAGCTCTGAAAACTTTTTTTTTCCCCCCAGCTAGGTTTTGTTGATGCAAATTCCCTTATTTCTGGACTGGGAGTCAGAAGGTTTTGGTCACACAGCTATCTCTCTACATCTTTAGTAAAACTATATATACATTCAATCTAAGTAGAAAATGAGGTTTAGGGCAAACTCAAAATCACCTTCGCTTCCCGCAACAAATCCTTTCATAAAGCTAACAACAGCTAAGAAGCAACACACATCCTATTCCTCAGCCCCACTTATGGGGGGGGGGGGGGGGGGGGGGGACTATTACTGCAGTGTATGCTGAGGGATTCTTTGAGCATGATTCGGTGGGTCGAGGCAGGCTGGTTATGCAGACAGTGGCTCGAGTTGTTGCAAAACTCTCCTGTGTGTGCAGTTACCTTCATATTTGTCCCAGAGTATGCAGGTGTTGTTGGTAATGAAAGAGCTGATAGACTGGCAGGTGCCACATTAATTGAAGATGGCAGGCCCATGGATCACACAGAGATTGTTAGTGCCCTTAAAGAAATAGAACGTTCCGAAGATTTTGGAAGCAACATGTCCACATCACTGCTAAAAATACGAGAATTGGGAGTAAAGATCGGCACAGTCAAGGCATGAGAAGCACACCAGATACACACAAAGTCTTGTCAACCAGCTGACACTGTTAACTACACGATGCTGATAAATATGTTGAGGGGTAAATCTGAGCACCTATGGATGTGTCCAGAGTGCTGTGAAGATAATCCAACTCATAACTCATTCACCGACTGTAAAGTTCAGTGGAACATTCTGGTTGTTCATCTCCATTTTACAGATCTTGCTTATTTATATGCAGACTGTTGGTTTCTTGCCTCTCAGGCACACTCCGACTTCTAAGAAAATACCCTCAATTAATAAACCATTTCGATATACTTGTTACTGGGCAATGGATAAATTCCCCCCTCCCCCCACATGGGGCCCCGGAACCCACACAGAGATTTGGGCATTCTGGTTTTCCCTTGTACATTACTACATATCTGACTTAATGTCGGTATGAATTTTGTATGTTATCATACATAAATGTTAGTATCAGAATTGTAATTTATCACTAACATCTGACCTAATGTCGGTATGAATATTCTTTGTTATCATACCTAAATGTTAGTGTGAGAATTGTATGTTATCTGAATTATCATAAATATACGTTACTCGTAGTGTTTTGTGTAACATTTCAACCTAAACATTGTTTCATTTGTGCTCATTGTGACTTAATGCTTATATTTTCAAGCTGAAAAATATGATTGTGTTTATTTTACTGAAGTAAAAACATGCCAAAAAAAACAACTACTATGATATTGTCTATCATTTTATGTAATCGTAATTTTACTTTTCTGTTAATATTAATCTTTTCTTCTT
>CAJHNH020000584.1:0-180000 GCA_905116865.2 Candidula unifasciata
CTGGGGGAGGCATCTGGGACAGAGAAAGAGAAGCTAAGTTGATATTGGGCTGATGTTTTTTTTTCCTCACAGCCCCCTTGGTTCCAATGAGGACTTAAGGGGTCACCTCCGGGGCCCGGCGTCTGCCTATTTTCCCTTAGGTCTAAATTAGTGCTGAGATTCTTTCACGATAGCGGGGAATTTCACTTCAATTTTTTTGGGTACAGATATTATAAAAATTTAATGCTTTCTTTTTAAGGGGCTAAATTGGGTTTTACTATGTCCCCTTCTTAAGGGGTTTAGCAGTTGTATGTGTATGTATTTCATTATATGTGTTAAAATGGTTATGATAATGAACTATCAAAACCCGGGGGGTTTCCCTTTGGGAAAGGGGTGGGTGGGGTCCAGCCAAGTGTCCCTAGAAAAAATATAAAATATATATATTTTAATTTTGCCCTTTTTTGTAGTGCCAATACTTGATTTCCCCCAAATCCAAAAGATAATTTTGATGTATTTTTAAAGGGGAATCCCTTAGACCAATACGAGCCAAACGACTCAACAAAATTATCTCTGAGTGCTGCTGGTTCTGAAGGAGAAATCCTTACATTAGGCACGCGACAGGAGTGATATGTGACAAGGACACAAGACAGGAGAGGAAGCAAATCAACCAAGGTGACCTGATACGTACGAATAATAAATATTCTTTGGACAGCAACAAGTCTGTTCTACTAGCTGTATATTTTCCTCAGATTGTGAACGTCCTTCTAATATGCTAATGACATTTCTGATGAATTGTGTTGTACACTAAAGCTAAAGTGCATGTGTCGGGATTATACTTGTAGGCTACCTCTACTCCTTTGTGCTCCTGAGCATGTTATTTAACGGTCTGGGAAGATCCATAGGTGTTCTGTCTCACTGAGAACTGTCGAGGGAACAGCAACAAAACCCACCCGCACCAGACTAAATGTTACTTAGTAACCGTTTTTTTTTTTCGAAAGACTTAAACTTGTTAAGTGCGTATTAATAATAATAATGATAATACTTTGGTGCTCGGAGTGAGGTTTGATCGTAGCCTGTCCTTCAAAGAACATGTTGACCATGTTTTAACAAAAGCACACAAAGGCCTGTCAGCAATGAGGGTCCTGGCCGCCGCTAATACTTTTCAGAGACTGCTTATGCTTCTGTTCCATGGACTTGTACTTTCTCCCATCGAATATGCTCTAGACATCCTCATTGTCAGCCATGCTCAGATTGAAAGACTTGAGAAGGTGCAAAACTAAGCTATGTGCATTATTCTGGGGTGCACTAGAAACACCTCTTGTGTAGCAATGAGGTACCTTCTTGACTTCCCTACCATGGACTACAGGCTCAAGATCTAAAGCACTCTTTGTACCACATGCTTTTCAGTAAAAAGGGCAATAGACTTAAAAGTAGCAAATCATACTGGGTAGGGCAGAGGATGACATCATGCAGATCTGCGGTCTGACAGATATCCATCCAGGTGAGGAATGGATACCAGCGTCAAAGCGCCAAATCTCACGTTTTTCTGTGTCGTGACGCTTGATAGGAGTTGTCGGGGGCAGAATCCAGCTGCTGTCAATGCCGAGACATGCGCGCTTATCAGTGACAAGTGAGATAAGACAGATGTGCTGATCCTCACAGACCGGTCAGTTATACGAGGACATAAGAGTGCATGGGCATATACAGCACGCTCTTCAGGCAGAAGAGTTCAAGAAGAAAGCGGTGCCTTCTCAATGACCACCAGCAGCATGACGATGGAGGTGATGGCGGTGACACAAGCTTTCATGTGGCTAGAATCACAGCACAATCCCGCGTGTCGAGGCTGGCTGGTTACGCAGACAGTGAATTGCGTCATTGTAAAACTCTCCTTTGTGTGCAGTTACCTTAATATTTGTCCCAGGGAATGTAGGTGTTGTTGGTAATGAAAGAGCTTATAGACTGGCAGGTGCCGCATTAATTAATGGATCACGCAGACGTTGTCAATGCCATTAGAGAGATAGGACGTTCCAAGGATTTTGGAAGCAGCGTGTCCACATCACTACTAAAAAATACGAGAATTGTGAGTAAATAATGTATCAGAACAGCCAAGCATGAGAAGTACACCGGACGCACAAGAAGTCTTGTCAACAAGCTTAGGACTGGCACTATTAACCGCGTGACGCTAATGAATATGTTGAGAGGGGAATCTGAGCACCTATGGATGTGTTCGGAGTACTGTGAAAATAATCCAACTCATTTCTCTTTAGCCGACCACAAATGACGTCACGGGACAGTCCAATATTTTAGAGGGTGGTAAGAGCGGGTTGTCTGTGTTTTCTGTGTTTAGACGCGTTTCTTCCCAGGCTAAGGTTTTCGCGCGTTTACCTAACCCTAACCCTAACCTTAACCCTAACCATGATCAAAACCATACACTGAATCTACCACCCCCTGAAATATTTGACTGTCCTGTGACCAGCGGATTTCCCCTGTTTGTGGTCGGCTAATAAGAAAGTACCGATACTTTTTGTTTGTATTATTCTTATTGTCGCGCGCCCACGTGGGTAAATACACTGATATAGTGAGGGTGTGGGTTTGAACCTTAACAATGCCCACCCACGTGAGAAACTGGACTATTATCTAAGCTATGTTGATCCTAGACAGTCCTGGATAGCCAAGAAAACAGCGTGTGGCTCGTTCCATGAAATGAAAGTTGCTGTACTTGTATCCACAGGAGTAGGAGAAGGGATAGATAGATATCTGGATACACCCACTGTGATATAATCCAGGTGCTCATTTAACCCCTCCGACTGCTCTCCTCTCCTGGCATTACTTAAAAGCCCCCATCAAGTGATTTAAATATTTGTTAGCTGAAGTAAACTAATATGCACAAAGACACTTGAACCTAAGTACACAATTTACTCAACTATGTTGTAACAACATCAAAAAGATTTATTTAATAAATCTGACTAAAATAAAATGAACTTGTTTAGGCTAGTAGAGTTGGGATGATGTTATAGATGACATTAAAGTTGTACATAACTTAGCTTCTAGTTTCTAGTAGGAGAATTCACCGTCGGGACAGTTCTCGGCTTGAGACCCTGCCTATCTTTTCCAGTTTGTCGTCCTCACTGCTTTCTGCAGGTCGTTACACTCGACGGTCGGCAAATAATGGATGCCTACTAGTCCCTGCCCAATGTGGGAACTGGAAAATGAAACCACGATGCCAAAAGTTCTGTCTCAAGCTTAGGTTAAGCCCAACAGATGGCATGTGCTGGACAGGATCTCCTTTACCAGGCCTAGAGTTCACCCCTTTATAACTTTTATCAAGCTCCTCCTTCATTACGCCTAAAATCATTCTCATTCAAGGATGTCACAGCTCCTCCCCTGTGGGTAAGTTTATTCGCTGTCAGTCAGGGCTGTACAACACTTGTTTAAATTCCCACGGTCACATTCTACAGGTTCAATTAAGCTAATAGGCCAAGTCACACCTCCAGTCTACTTCACCTGTCATCACAATAAAATCCGACTTTGTCAATTCTTCTGCCAACACTTTCAGCTCACTGTGTCAATATTGACGATCTGACCGGCACTCCAGTTTAGGTAACCTCAGGGGGAGATAATGGCAATTAGCCCTTGTTATCTGTTCCTGAAGGTCTGGCTAGGAGATAAATATCTGACACCAACAAATGGTGTGCAAATCTCCAGTCAGTAAGTCTGCTTGGTCAGTCTTATCTCTGTACCTCAGCACTTAACATCTGGGAAAAAGTTTTAGTGTTTGATATGACCAACGGTCCAGGAGAATTAAAGGTTTGATGTGGTCGTCTTACTTAGATTAAGGATGTATCCAAATCCCTATTTTCCTGTATACTTTCAAAATACAAAGAAATAAAAGTAGGTTGAGGAAAGACATTCTGAAAACACCGAGCGTATTGTCACACTTATGTTATTATTTTATGATGAACAAGAAATAAATATAACAATACATTTTAATTTATATAAAAAGAATGAACAAACATTTAAACACAGAACGAATAGATGGTTAGCGGGGATACTTAACCTCCATGCAAACTGCCTTGGGAGCCTCACTACTTCTAAAATTGGGGCGCTCGGGCCAATAAAATTGTCTGAAACAAATCGAGTTACAGCGTTTCTGACGTCAGCACCTTTATGCTAAGCCGAAGATATACAAACACTAAATTACTGTTACATAATACAGTATTTGAAAAGGAGAAATCTGTCCTTTTCAGTTAAAGCGCAGGAAGCTAAATGCCTGGTTTCAAATATATATGTGTTAGCCTATATTCTATGACGAGCTGTTTTAACACGCAACATCTTATATTTTAAAAACCGGCAGGGGCGCTGGTGCCTGTTAGTCTAGGCACCGAGGCCACCTCCAAAAATGGGGGGTGGGGTGGGGTGGGGGTGGGTGGGGTGGTCTGTTCCTTCTAGAAATATTGTAAAGAAGGCTGAGACATCTTCCCGAACCCCCCTTTGTTTTATCCCCCCCCCCCCACCCCCTCCCTCCCCACTATCGTGTATAGCAGTTCTATTTCATATGATACTTAGTACATTTCATATTCTTTTAAATAATTATTTATTATGTCGAAGGAGTTGCCTAATTAGGAGATTCCTTCAAAGTCGGAATTCATCTGCCGGAAACAACCAACAGCACTCAAATAAGCCAGCAAAACGGATTTACACGCAAAACTCAGGCCCTTTCAGAAAGCCGAAGTCCAAGTCGACGAACAATCAGGACTTTCAGTCGGTCAACAAAGAAGAAGAAGAAGAAGAAGAAAATACTGTTAGTAGTAGTAGCATTAGTAGCAATAGTAGTAGTAGTAGTAGTAGTAGTAGTAGTAGCAGCAGCAGCAGCAGCAGCAGCAGCAGCAGCAGCAGCAGTAGTAGTAGTAGTAGTAGTAGTAGTAGTAGTAGTAGTAGTAGTAGTCGTAGTAGTAGTAGTAGTAGTAGTAGTAGTAGTAGTCGTAGTAGTAGTCGTAGTAGTAGTAGTAGTAGTAGTAGTAGTAGTAGTAGTAGTAGTAGTCGTAGTAGTAGTAGTAGTAACAATATTATTAGGCACCTAAACAAAGCGTATGCTCTTTGAGCTCCTATAAAATATGTCAGGGGGTTGAGTCCCCCCCCCCCCCCCGCACCTTTTCTTTGAGTTGGTGCCCCTGATAAAAGGGGCGGATTGTTGACCATGTATAAGTAATACACTCACATTTGATGGTGTTGTTGTTCCCCGTCGTAAAATCATATCTGACAGAGTTACCTTTACCAGAATGCTGAAAACAATCCAACCAGTTTAGCTTCTGAACGCCAAACTTCTATATTTGCCTCCTCACCCGGAAGCTACAGCACCAGGTGGCGTTGACTTTCCCACGTGACCTTGAAAGCTGGTTAGAAATCGGGTCGCAGACGGCTCTGAGTTTAAGAAGGGCACGGCAGCGAGGATTGGAACTAGCGAGCTCATAAAATACGGATAAGATTTAAATTAGAGTCCATGACTTGTACACTAAACAAGTCAGTTTCTCCTAGCAGAAACTGGATGATGGGGATTGATGTTTTCTCTCAAAGAAGGCACACGTCGATAAAAATGTTTTTAATGTGTGCTGTTGCAGGCTGATAGGAAAAAAAAAACCCGATAAGGTGATTATGTGGCTGGCATGGCTACTTTAGAAAGAGGACAAGCGATAAAGCTCACTGATATGCTTAATGCTTTCGAAGTTGCTCGGAGATTAAACGAACCGGATTATTTGTTAGTATGTATTGTATGCTAGGTCTACCTGGGAGCTGCTTCTTCGTCTTCGCACTCACCGGATGTAAACTCCAGTGGAAAGTCCTGATTAGTTCTGATTGATTGTTCACCCACTTGTGAACTTTATTCTTATTCCAGAACCCTAGTTTGCCTCTACATCCGTTTTACAGATCTGGCTTGTGTATGCAGACGGTTGGTTCCTTTCTTCTTTACTGGCAAGTATTGCAGGGAAGTTGAAAACTCGACTTCTCAGGCACTCCAACATCGAAAGAATATCGGAGCTTAGGTTATACATTTTTTGTAAACTTTTATTGCGTTTGCTTTGGTTTTACATACACCCGGTGTTGATTCGAATTCAAGACAAGACTGTCTTCAGTATTAAGAGCGGCCTTGCTAAAGACCTTGTGGCCGACTAGGCTTCCGCGATTCCCTCCCTCATTAAAATTTCCCTAAACAGTCTTTGACTGGCGTTTAAATCTTGAACTATTGAAATCAGAGGAAGACGCTATTTCTCTCTTCTTCCCTTCTTGTTCTGCCTTTTGCTTCCCAATAATATAAGCAAAAAGAAACAAAATTGTTGAAGTATGGAGAATCGACTTCATTTCACCGGGTTATCCCATATAGCTCTGTCTCTCTCTAAGAACGGCTAGCCTTGTGACAGCCCATGGCGAATGTGATTAGCAATATGTAATTTTTAAAGACACCAAGCTCTGATATTTTCTGCATTACATGATTTTGTTGTGTTTCTCAACACTCTGTTACCTTTGCCGGACGAGGTCATTAACAACAACAGAAAACTGAAAAATCGAAACTAAACAAATGAAATGTAAAATGTCTACGACGAATCGTAAATGTAACTAGAAGAGACAGGATCAGAAAGGACGATTTCAGAAAAGAAGTTGGGATGGAATCACTACTAAACTACATCAAGAGACAACAGCTCAAATTGTTCGGACATGTGTCAAGACTATCACCAGATACTACATAAAAGAAAGCCCTTCACTTAAGCAAAATGGAAGCAGATCTAGAGACCGAGCACGGAAGAGACCAATGGAATATTCCAGGCGTAAATACGAAGCACATTCTATGCCTCATCAAAAACAGAACTAGGGAAAAAGAAGGACAAGATTTCAGCATTTGTCACCCTCCCCCAATCCCTCTTGCCAATTCAGAGCTGCTAATTGAAAATTTGACCACCACAAATATAACCCAATGTCTCAACCAAATTCTCTTTCAACGGAGTACAAAATACAGCGCACTTTGGCTGGAAAACTCAACGGACCAGACAACAGAGCTTCTAAACAATCAAGGTTAAAATGTAAGTAAAGTTAGTTACTAGTGTATCCTTTACAGGACGTAGCAAAACCAACCCCAGCAATTTTTGGCTATGTTTTTTCTAGGCAAGTTCACGTCCAGTAGTTTGCCATTGCCTCTGGACGGTCGGCTTCTCGATACCACTGTCGAAAGCAACGCAAGGCGAAAGGTCCGCAGCTGGAATCGAACCCGGCACCACGGCATTAGGAAGCACGTTCGCAAGGCCTAAGCCACAGACGCCGACTGTAATTAAGGAGACATAAAAAAAAACTTTTCACGCCATTTGCGCAACGGGTAAATGATGTCAGACTCATTCTTTCCAAAGGCTAATCAGCACTTTCAAGGTTATGAGGAGGTCACCATCACGCAAACCGGTTTACTTCCTGGCACGTTGCCTGGTACTCATTTTAGTTGAAGTGTACTGTAATAAAGTCATCCAGCCCTAAATCCTCAGACTGAAGTATTTTATTTATTCAAAATATTTTTACGCCGTAATAATAATAATAATAATAATAATAATAATAATAATAATAATAATAATAATAATAATAATAATAATAATAATAATAAAATAATAATAATAATAATTATAAAAACACATTAAACAAAGCTTATGAAATCACCATACAATATTTATAAAGGGTTAAGGCTCCCAACCCAACCTCCATCCCCCCACCCCCCTCATGTAATCTTTGTGGCGGTGCTCTTTATAAGTAAATATGTTGTCTGTTAGTCAGTGCATATGTCTACGTAGAATTATCTAAATTTACTGGCCAGATACAATCTCAGACACTAAACTACTTCAGGTAACAAACCAAGAAACTCTAAACAGTATGATGTACCTGCCGAAACAGCTCTCACTTGGGCACTAAATGGAAAGAGAAAGAAGGGCCGCCAAAAAAGAACATGGAGACACGACAGAAAGTGTGAACTGAGTGCGGCATCTCTGACATGGAAAACTGCACTGAAGATTGCACAGGACAGGAAAGCATGGAAGGTCCTCTCTAAAGCCTCACGTGCCACTGTGCATAAATATAATTGAAGATGATTATGTGTTGATGCCGATGCTAGCCAATAGGCAATGTAAAATCACGCATCTTGCTTGCTGCCACTTTGGGAGAGCTCAACGGAAAAGGGAAGGGTGATTAAAAAAAAAAAAACTCGCATTAATACGACTGAACGTTTTGGCTAGTCTGTTTAAACTATGAACGTTCATTAATGACTAGTGCTTGCATAGAATAAAGAGAATTAAATCATGTCATAGAATCATGTAGTGGAGGTTTGTGATGTAACTAAACAAATGCAGGTGAATCAAGAGGTGCAGAAAAGACGCTGACGTTAGATATGACACACGCTGAGAAAACCTGAGAAACATTTCATTACAAGGGCTTTTCAAGAAACCTGCGGCGTCCGTTATTTAGGCGTTGCGAATCCGACTCATAATTCCAGCCTACAGTGATCGAATCCCACTGCTGACTGCGTAGATTTTTTGATGGTATGGAGCATCACAGGTCAACCCGGCCTAAAATGGGTATCAGGATGGATGTCCTAGTAAAGTGCAGACGGCTGGCGTAATGCTGACCACCTTACCCACCTAGTGCCGATTGGTCTGTAAAAATATGGGCGATCTTCTCATATGCCCGATGCGCCTGAAGGCGTGAAATGAGATCTTTACTTCTTACTTTACAATGGAACCTACAGGTGCTTAAATATAAAGAGATAGAGAAGGGAACAAGAGGGTGCGTTAAAAGGATGGAAAGGCACGGGTGAGTTACATGCGATAGCAAAGGATGGGGCGACTTGCCACGAGTTGGTAGATGATCTATACTTCATTCGGAGATAAAGGTTAAGCAATAGCGAGCGAAGAAGAAGAAGAGGACGAAAAATAAGGGGGAGGATGAGAAAAACAAATGAGACTAAATACAATGCAAACTAGAAAACTTGATTTCTCGGGACATTACCTTGTACTAGGGTCGGTAGTGGACTTGATAAGAACCTAAGATACAGGGCGTGCACTGCTACAATACTGAGAAGCGACCGCATCAGGTGGCACATCTAGGGGTGACATAAGCAGCGAAATCAAAATACAATTTGAACATTAAAGGAGCGGCATTTCGAAGACTTACATCATACTGAGAAAATGAGCTCCACGGCCCTGCTAAGCTACATATTGTCACTGTCAAATTACATCAACAAATCTCAGAAAACTGTTTTAAAAATATACACCTTGTTAAATATAAAAATGACTGGAAAATTTCGTTTAATGTTTAGTAAAAGAAAAAAAGAATGTCTCTGCAAAATCACAAACATTATATTAGTTAGTAAGTTTCGTATCCTTTACAGGACATTGCAGAACCAACCCCAGCATTATTTGGCTGTTGTCGTTTTTCTTGGCAAATTTACGTCTAGTAGTTTGCCATTGCTTTTTGGACGATCGGCTTCTTGATTCCACTGTCGGAACCAGTGCAAGGCCTGCAGCTTGGAACGAACCCAGCACACGGCTTTACGAAGCGCGTTCGCAATGTCTAAACGACAGATGCCGACATACATTCTATTACTTAATCCTTTTAAAAGCTCTGCTAAAAGCAAATGATTTTTTTAGGGCATTGCAGATTATAAGGCCCTCTGCTGCAGCTTAGTTAGCCTATGCTCAAATCCAGCACTGACTTCTACCCATTTAGGCTGGGGCAGGTCCTTCTGTAGTAGTCTACTAATAGTAATAATAACCATCAATCATTTATATTTATGTTACGTATGACATGTGCATGTTTCACAGCAGTATTTTTATGCGCTAAATGTGATTAAGTACAAATGACAACCCCCCCCCCCCCCGGCTTCTCTGACGCAACAATACCCTCTCAGAATCAAAGAGTTAGCACTGATATTTCTTTACTTTTGCTGGAATAACTTTCAGTTTATATCCAAACGTAATTGATGTTTATGTTCATGTTGACTGTAGCAAAAGCCTTTTTGTTTGTCTGTAAGAGCCTTTATTGTTATATTTAAATAGTACACTCATTTATCTTTAAAATGACGTACAGTTGTATAAAATAAGTCGAAAGTTAATGAAACTGTAGTTTATTTTGTGTATACATCTCCTCGATAAAACTGTGGACGCAGAGGGACTCCATTCTTGCACAAGAACGGGAATCGAAGTTGACCTGTTTGACCTATAAATAGAGAAGGCCGTGGCTGGGGCGTCCATACCCGCATAGGCGTGCTGGTTACACCTGGTTGAAGTAACCGTTATGTGTGCCCTCATTATAACTTCTTGGGAGGTTAATGATGTGCCTCAGATCTTGTTGGCCTGTTATTCGGTGGATTTAAAAAAAAAATTCATGGTGGTATTTAGATGCCAATCCAGAGAGGATGGGTCGATCTTCCTAAGAGGCAAGGTCAGTTTTACAGAAAAACATAATATTTTCCTCAGTGTTGATTTCAATTTTAAGATGCTTGGACTGCCAGGCGAGAACAATCAACTTTGTTTGTTTGCTTTGCGGGGAAAAAAACAAACCGTCACGTTCAACCAGCATCCCCAAAAGGGGGTAGGGGTGCTTTAGGTTATAATAATTTTTAGGTTACGTGGGCCACATAAAATGGCTTTTTAATTGCTCGCCACAAAGTAGCCCTGAAAAGGACACTCTTGTAGTGTTGATGCGATCAAAGGAGATGACCCAAATACTGTCTCGAATGGCGTCGAAGTCGACTACCGGCCAGTAAATGGGCGACCTGGTCGCTGTTGATAAACTGTCGGCTACGTAAGTAACTTTTATGCCACCAGGACATCACACAGAGCGATAAACACCCGGTAACACTAAGTGCCACCGTGTCGATAAGGATCACACGTAGAGAGGTCCCGGAAACCACGCTCAGCCGTTAGGTTATGTTAGCTACTCCGACAACAACTAGGGTGGGGCTTCAAAATAACGAAAAATGTAAACTCACAAAGGGATGAAGAATTATATATATATATATATATATATATATATATATATATATATGGAATATATATATAGCGACCATCGGCTATGCCATTGCGGCTTTTATAAGTACACAATTTTCCGTGCATCATTTTGTTACTGACTTTGTGAATTGATCGCTTCCGAAGTTAAAAGCTCTAACCGGATCATCTTTGTGATACCCGTGGCGCACTAAAAATAGATTTCTCTGAAGCGACCACACCATAACACTGGCTGTATTTAGTTAAGCAGACCATATTACGAGTACCAACATGAGAACGATAAAATGTTTGTTTCATGACAGAATTAATTATTAAAACGCTTGTCACTCGCGGAAAGTACATTTCTCTTGCAATAACTATTCACACTGTTTTAGATGCGACATTTAATACACGGAGGTATTATTTTTAAACCTGTCATGTGCTGTACTTCTCGGGGCTTCAGCCATATTTAATGCATGAGCATTTATGCATTTCAGCATTCTTATTTGTTAGCCTTGAAATAATCTTAATATAAACACGCGTTGTCATTTTTTTTTTCAATTCTTATATTTTAGGCGAATCCACCCGTGGAAGAATTAATACAAATCATTATGAAGAAGCAGCTGTGATGTATTATTTTCCCCAAACAGAGCCCCTGTAAAGTCGTAAAGACAGACGAAAGAAGGTGAAAACAAAGGGATTTCAAGTCATGTATTCTTTTTCTTCTTTTTCTTCTTCTTCTTCTTCTTCTTCGTCATCATCATAATCATCATCTTCTTCTTTTTCTACTTCTGCTTTGCGTTCACCAGCTGTAAACTGGCGGAAAGTTCTGGTTGTTCATCCACTTCTGGACTGCAGTCGTCTTCCAGAAAGTGTGTAACGCGTGTGCATCCATTTTACAGATCTGACTCATTTGTATGCAGACTGCTGGTTACCTGCCTCTCAGGCAGATGCAGTCCGATTTCGAAGGAAGCTCCCAATTAGTCGACTCTTACGACATGCTTTTTGTGTAGTCATGGGTCTATTCTTTGTTCCCCCCCCCCCCACAATAGGGTATCAGAACCCACACGGGGAAAGTCATGGATTGTAGGAATGAGCGGCTGGCGCTGCGGTTACAAAGTCGGGCTCTCATGTGGCAGTCCAGGGTTCGACACAGGTAGGTGATGGAGTTCTGTCGGGGGCAAAAATAAAAAAATCCTTCTATGCTCAGTCCGCAGACTGGCGATTCTCCTTGACTGACTACACCTCCCTGTGAGCATTTCAGCACTCTTGTTTTGTCATACCACCTATACTGGCTAGACCTTGACCTGTCAGTCCTGGTGTCTTAGCTTCAAATTGGTATCGAATTAGGTTTTAAACATATGGCCTTGGCTTCCAAGTCGACCGAGTATAAAATAGACCTACGGTAATGTTCTGGGTAGTAAAGGTGGTCGGGGTGATCTTAACTTATAGGGCCTACTATCATTCAAGTGCAGAATCCATAACAAAATATAGGTCTAATATTTAAAGCGTCAAAGGCGTTCTAACGGTCTTTACTATGCCCTTTACAGTATATAATTTTAATGTATACATATGGTATTATGTTGTAAACCGACAGTATGGACTAGAAGTCGTTTTGGTATGAATACAGCGATGCTGTATGTATTCGTTACCCAAACAGAGCCTCGGGAAGAGAGTCATATAGATGGGTTATTCGAAGCAAATGGTGGAGGGGAGGAGATGTAAACGAAAAGATGATTTTTACTCATGTATAATTTAAAAAAAAAACTATTAAAATTTTAATTAATCCTATATTTCTGCCTTAATATAATCCACGGCCTGGAGGTCGTGTATAATCTTAACATAAACACGTTCTGTTATATTGTGAACAGGGGCGCCGACGCATAGAAAACACATTGGACAGAAGCGGCTCAAACCTTCCACCATCTAAAACATTCTGCTTTCTTCTACTTCTTTTTCTTCTTCCTCTTCTTCTTCTTCTTCTTCTTCTTCTTCTTCTTCTTCTTCTTCTTCTTCTTCTTCTTCTTCTTCTCCTTCTTCTTCTTAGCGTTCGCTGGCCGTAAACTCTGGCGGTCAGTTTAAGGTTGTTCGTCCATTTCTGGACTTTAGTCTTGATCCAGAACTTGAGTTTTACGTGCACATTCGTTTCATAGATCTGGCTTATTTCTATTCAGACTGTTGGTTCCTTGCTTCTCCGGCAGATTTTCTCCACGAAGAAAGCATCAATAGATAGTCATCTCCTACGACATGCTTGTTAGGAGGCAGTACGTATATTCTTTGTTTATCAAAACGAAGCGCCGGAACCCGGGGTTAGCTAGTCAAGCGTTTGTATGATTTATAGAGCTCATACTGTGTGGTTGGTGAAGGTCACTTTGCGGAAGTCAGTGACTAGATTTGCATACTGCTTAGCTCAAAAATATATATTGACATGAGTTTTTGGACATAAAGTTAAATGCTTGACAAAACAAATGCCAGAGGAAAATGATGCGTATTAGTCTTACTAAGACTTAGTCTTATTCAAGCTGTCAACTTCACTGCAAGGGCGTCACCCAAACTTGACCTGTTCCAGTGGAAATTAAATTAAATCTCCCTCACTGTCCCAACTAAAAAAACTAGTGAACTATTAGTCCTGGCACAATCTAGAAATATGCGCACGCAGTAAATGCATAAGACAGTCTCTTGAGGTGCCAACACCAGCAATCGCCACCAGAAATTCAGTTTGTCGCTGATGGAGGAAGTAGTTGGTCACAATAAGTTGGCCACAGACAGGTAAAATTATACACAGGAGTTTTTCGCTGACCACATAAATCGGCTGCCCGTCATATTAAAACCACTATTCAACCGCTGCACACATAAAATGCATTTCAGATGAAACACACGGCTCATTGTGACACACCAAGCACTTAACTAAATAGCTTAGGCAGCAACACCGTAGACTACCGTCCATTTGCAAAATGAACTTCAAAGCTAAACATTCTCCCGTGCCTAGTCCTCCACATGGGATCGAAGTCTTTGATTAACATTAAGCGGTGCGAAATCAAGAAAGATGAGTGAAAAGAAGAAATGTATGGACAACAGATCGTATCAACAGTCATAAGACAGAAAATGGTGGATACCTTCTCATGGTATCATAAATATTTCACAGACTAGGAGGAATAGACTGCAAGGGCTATCAGTAAATTAGGTGCCGTCACTAAAACGAAGCTGGTCTGCAAAAGATTTCCAAAACGTTCCGTCTGTCGCCCTCAATGTACACTTCTCAGATTGTTGTTCGTCTGTCTTTTGCTGTCGCCCCCCCCCCCACCCTCCATTACAACTTGTAACTCCGTCCTTCTCATGCTTTCTTGTCTACAAAATCTCCCTTTATTGTGGTATTGTTATGTCTTTTAGAATGGTCGAAATATTTAACTTATCCCTGTTTTATATCCTTTAGCAACTCTCCATTCCTGGTCTCTTCAATAATTGACAAGCATAAGTATCCAGAAAAAAAAAAAGAAGCTGTGTCACAGTAATAACTCTAATGGTTTGAACATGATATTGTTGTTTAAATTACTTCTACACCTACTACTCAGGACTGTTTTCTATTAAACAAAAAGTGCCGATGCTCACCACAAAGTGTCTTTTGTAACGCTGACAAATTTATGTCTGCAAAAGGTGCCAGTACTGCGTACTGTTGCGTACCGCCACAAAAAAAACCCGTCGGGAAAGCTCTGAGGCCTTGTGCATGCCCTATTTAGCGTAAAAACGGCTCAACAGGATGAGGATGATGATGGGAGAGCCAGCCGCTATGTTGTGGGCTTGACCCCAGACAGAACCCCAGATTAAATCGTACAGACATAGACCAGAGAGAGAGAGAGAGAGAGAGAGAGAGAGAGAGAGAGAGGATTATGGAGAAGCCAGGGTGGGGAAGGAGGCGATGGTGCAGGGTGCAAACACTGCGGCTCTAGGCCTCTCTTTCCAGACCACGTGACCAGTTGCGCATGCGTCCCGACGACCTGACGACCTAAGCTTGTTCTGTGTAACTGTATCGGCCATTGAAATAATAATGGCTTGAGTAGTCAAAGAAAAGAATTTAGACAAATATGGTCGTTTTTTTGCAACGAAGATATTTCTTCACCGGTGCTATTTAGATTATTGTATTATGCTTGTAACTTCCTGAAGCAATTTCTGTGATATGTGCAATTTTTCAGGGCAGAAACGGGCAGTTCAATTTTTGAAAATCTCAAGTTTGATAAGGAGGTAGGTAGGCTTCTTCTACTTCTATCTGTTGTTCGCTTAACTTGTCAAAGCCCACATTTATATAAATAATAATTTGTGTTGGTATGATGTAGTCTGAATATTTACTCTAGCATGTTGCAAGTATCACATTATTGGCATGACTTGCTATGCATTTTCGTGAAATGTTATGAATTTTCGTAGTTTCAGTTTTACATTGTGAGGTCGGCAGAATAGTCGCCATTTTAGCTTTCTTGAGCTGCACAAGACAAGTTGTGATTCCTAGGTGATTTTGACCTAAAATACTATCAGCATCTTTGTTTGTCGTGATACATCAGAACTATTCGTATGCAGTATTTTTGTATTTAAACTTTTAGCACAACTAATGTTATGGTATTAAATTAAATAATAGGGAAATTACTGTGTTGATTCACATGTAAAAAAAAAAAAACAAGACTTGAGACTTGAGACTTCCCCTAGTCAGTCGATAGATAGACTAATAATAAAAATCGTGTTGAATAGCAAAAGCAGCAGTGCGTTCTTTAAAGTATTACATTTTTTAATGTAATCTCTTTTCTTTATGATACTTTGTTTTCATTTACTGATGATCATGATGATCTTTTCTCTACTACTACTACTACTGTAGTAATGTCTCATGTCTGTTATTTTAGTATTTTTAATAAATAATAAAATAATGATGACATGATCATGATCATCAGTATCAGGCAAGCTAGTCTTTGAGTACTTTTAGTAATTTCAGTTTTACTAATTATTTGCCTAAATTACTGACCTGGTAATGATAATAAAAAAAAATACTTTATACTAAATAAGGTAATAACAATAACATAAATTATTATTATGAGTACAAATAATTTTAAACAAAATTGACTCCCATTTGGTTTGCTATAGTTATAGTATTTATAGTAAATTAATAAACAATACAATGACACATTGAACTGTTGACTATTCTACTGCAGATTCTTATTTCTCTTATTAAACTGTATTTTCTAAGGATATTTTTGAATTAATTTACAGTACTGGTACTGACCACTCACTACTGAATTGTTTACTTGACTTGGTGTCAATTCATGACCAATGAAGATTCTTTCCTAATTGAATTTGTGGGCTGTCCTCTGATTGATGAGTGACTGATCACGTTTAAAAATATACTCTAACAGGGCCTCAGGGATATGTAAAATTAGGATTTATTTCCAGCAAATATGGCAGGCAGACCATCTGCTCTGACGCAGATTAGAGTACTGTACTTTTCTACCGATTGACAAGCTGGAAGTTGTAGATGCTAGACCTGCCGACATATCTATATATTAAAAAGTTAGGGCTAGGGTTAATCTTAACTGTAACTCTAACACTCAGAATTGAAGAGTTACGGATGCAACTCAAAAGGAAGCAATCCTATTGAGACCCTGTTAGGGTATATCTTTACACACAGTCAGTCAGACCCATCATTCGGAGGAGAGCAAGTTTTTGACTGAATAATGTGCACTTTAATTCTACATTAAAATGATTTTAACCCTATGTTGCCTCATTAAATTAACTGCAGAATTTAACATTTAGATTAATCATGACACACGACATAATAAATGAACAAGTAATTTTTTTCCCCCAGAGGGCTCAGATTTAGGCATGTAAGATTCAAGACTATCTGATATATAAATGGTCTGTTTTTTGCCTTTCACTTGATATATTTTTTTTCCCTTTTATGGCTAATTTTACAGTCTACAGACTGGAGTGATATTATTGATAATAAACTTAGCATTATCGGCATATGAATGGTAATTAGGCAAGGGAACAAAACTCAAGTAGAACTGTATACTATTTACCACCTTTATTTCTAAGTTAAGAAAACAGTAGTAATGTCCACAAGTAAAACTGCCTGCTACTCAAAAATAACAATAAATTGTGAAGAAATTAAAAATGACACAAACTTTGAATTTCTAGGCTCCATAATAAACAGCAGTAGAGTGGATATTTCTCAGTGAAAGTCAAAAAGAAAATAAAATGCACAGATTAAACTGCATTAAAAATCCATGTTTAAGCACCAGCAAAGAAATGGTCAGAATTTTGAGGGCATGCATTTTTTTGTAGCAACATACAGAAGTGAGTTGTAGACTATCTTGTAGTCATTAAGGAAGACAATCAGGGCTTTTGAACTAAAATATTTTAGAAAGATTCACAGAATATGTGGACCAAGAAGAAATAAATACAAACATCCTTAAAGGTCTGAACATCAGGTCAGATTGTCTAGTAAACAGCATCTTGAATATACTGAAATTGTTCCATATGAAGCTCATAGCAGATTGGAAAGTATAGTCCACAACTGGGTTATGGGACCCCATTTTGCGGAAAACAAAAATAGACCATCTCGGCAACAAGCATGTTGTAAAGTTGACTATTTTGGGGCATCCTTTAAAGTGAAGTACATCTGCCTGAAAGACAAGGAACCAAGAGGGTGCAAACCAAGCTGGGCGACCCCCAGGACTTTCCACCACAGTTTAAAGCAGATGTAAGTGGAGTTTACAGCCGAGGAAAGAATAGTAGCAGAAGGCATGGTGCCAGGAAAGAGGGCAGAGTCTGACAAGCATAAAGATGGGCACAGAATATAAGTGACACCTTGGCAGGAGACTGCACGAGGCAGGGGATGTGGAGTTTCTTTCAGGCATGTTTTGATGAGAGTGACATTCTGCAAGGAACTGCTACATGAAGTTGGTGAGGCAGGGGGTTAAGAGTCTGGTAATACGTGACAAGTGCAGTCGCCATCAACTGCTGATTAGGATTTTGTTTTTGCCCTTAACAGGCAAGAACCCATCGCTTACTGAGGACTGAATCAGTCTCCTTCATGAGAGCCCTAAGCACTTGTCCAGCTACCTCTGTTCCATAGAACTGAATAGAGAAAATGCTTTTTCATAATTTATGCAGAAAAAAAGTAGTTACAAGATAAATATCATTAAGTCGAATATAATGGAAATAAAAAAGTATTGCTTTAATTTGTATCACTGAATTTGTATCTATGTACTGTTTATGTTAATGCAACCTATCATTGTTAATTTGTGCGAACATCTGTTATATTTATCTATGTGATATACTTCGACAGCACACTGGATCAATATTACGATCAATAACAGTAGTAACAGAAGTCCAAGTAGGATTAACCATATTAATTTCTGTATGTGCATGCATGCGCAGACACTCACACTTTAGAGGCACATAATTATCTCTGATAACAGTTGCATTTAATATGTCTTGACTTTAAATCCAGTCTAGTGTTTGCAGTTGTCTTAACAGTTGTACTTGATATACCCTAGTTCTTTTGTAATAAGTCACCCTAAATGATGTAATGGGGACAGTCCAATATTTTATAGGGGGTAAGACCCGGTTTTCTGGCTTTGTAGTGCTTTTAACTACCCCAAAACATCTAGAACTAGACCTAACACCAACCTACCTATGTCCCACGAGAGTGTGAGGCCTATGTCCCACAACTGCATGCAGCCTAGGTCTCACGACTGCATGCAGCTTATATACCACCCCCTGAAATATTGAACTGTCTGTTTGGGGGTGGATAAAAACAAAAGCACCTACACCCCTTGTGGGTTCAGGGGTCCAATTGTGAGGAAAACAAGAATAGACCCACTGCCTTCCCAACAAACATGTCATAAGAGTCGACTTATTGGGTGAGGACTTCATTCAGTGTCAGAGTGCATCTGCTGGATAGGCAAGGAATAACCAACTGCACACAAATAAGCCAGTAAAATAGATGTACAATCAAAACTTAGGCCCTGACACAGAGTCAAAATCCAAAGAACAACCACTGGAGCTTACAGCCAGTGAACGTAAAGTCAGTCTTAGCATTTGCACTTGTCTTCTCAGAAATATTCACACGTGTTCATGGACATGTAACACCTTCTTTGCAGATCATTGCTTTTATCGCATTGTTTAAGGAAATATTTTTTTTATTCCTACATGTTTGATAATATTCCCAGGGTTTGTCAGTTGTATTAAATATGGTGTGCGTACAAAATGTATGTAGTTAGTGCACGTGGAAGGGTGTATCCATTGATACAGTACCAAAGCCTGTTACATAAGGCATACATTTTTCAATCATTTTTCTGTTAGTACATTCTGACTTGATCGAGTCATCAGATGCAAACTATGGAAAATTATAGAAGAATATAGTATTCATGATCAACTGTTGGGTAACATCAAAGTAATTTACCAAGATAGTCATTGCACAGTAAGAGGAACAGAAGGAATGACTGGTTTCTCATCTTGTCTGGTGACAGACAGGGATGTGTCCTCTCACCATTGCCATTCATCACTTACATGGATAGAATATCATAAGCAGGCAAATACAGACACTGCAGAAATAAGTGAACTTCTTTTTCTTTGCAGATGATCAGTGTCTAAAACACCACCATATTGACTCCTTACCTCAAGCCTGCACAAAGTCTGACATTAAAAAAAAAAATTGCGAAAACTTAGGTAATGAGGATAGACAGGAAACATAAAATCATGAACATTCATGTTGACAGTACTACAATCAAACAAGTACGAGAATTCTTATATCTAGAAAGCATATTTACGGAGGACGGCAGAATTGATAAACAGAAGGCAGATGTTGTCACCTGCGAGTTAGCCCCCCTGCTTAGACACCCAAATGTCTCCCTTCCAGCAAAACAGCAAATGATTATTAGCATCTCTATCCCTACTTTATGATATCAGTGCCAAACATGGACAATGAATAGGGCACTAGAAGAGAAAATAACTGCATGTGAAATGCGCTGTCTCAGCAAGGTCACTAACAACACAACGAGACAGGGTTACATATACCAACATGAGAGAGAAAGTTGGAATATGACCATGTCTGGATTATATTGACAGACAAAGAAGGAAATGGTTCGACCATCTGGTGAGTATACAGCCAGACCAGACTGCATATGAGACAGTAGAACATCTGGGAAGACCAAGAAAGTTGTGGATAAATGATGTTGATGAAACCTACAAAAAGTTGAAAAAATCCATCACTTAAGCTACCCGGGAAGCGCAGGACAAATACAGAAAAACATGACACTGAGTAACAATCTGGTAACAGTGAGACAACAAAAGAAAGAGGAAAAAAAAAGACATTCTGACTTTTGCGCAGGAATTTAACTCATTGGGTCTGAGCACCAGATTATAATTGCTGTTTACAAAAGTTCTGAGATGTTTGCTGGAGATGTCAGTCGCCTACTGGGACTTTCTATGTCATCATCTGAGTAGGACATCCATTCCTGCTATTAGCATTTTATACCCATTACTACGCCTTCATGGCATGACAATAGCCAGTGGCAGCCAACGTGCACTGGATTGCAAGTAATTCCTCCCCACGACGCTTAATGGCAGAAGAGGTTTATGATGATAATGATGACTCTTCATCTTGGAAAGGGTCCTTTGTCCACTTTTTTTCTGCCCTGATATGTACTGGGGTCCTCCTAGTATTCCTGTGCTGTCAGAGAAGGCTAGACTTGTAATCACAATCCCAGAATCAGGGAATACACCATTTTCAGGTTTTATTATTTTGTAAAGGTCCATTGTCAACACAGAGCCTGATAGCCAGAGTTGACACCATACCTCTAGGCTAAGGGCCAAAACGTTGACATTTGAGGGGGTGTCATGGGCTGGCACGAGCCCTAGCCTAGAAAGTTCATTAATACAATACGATTAGCAATGATCAGTGGGCCACTAGTTAAATAGCACTGGTCTCTGCTGAGGACATCCTCCCCTGAACCAGTTTATGACTTGGGAGCTCGGAGGGGAGGAGTAAGGGAAAACAATTCTTACAACTGAAAGTT
Organism: Candidula unifasciata; assembly: GCA_905116865.2. NCBI lineage: Eukaryota > Metazoa > Mollusca > Gastropoda > Stylommatophora > Geomitridae > Candidula > Candidula unifasciata. Next base: position 21,050 of record CAJHNH020000584.1, read on the forward strand.
TAATTAAAGTCTTTGCCTGTTAGGAAACGATTCATATCTCCTTATGAGTCTATTTTAAACAAGACATTAATTTCAGTAATGTATTGTAGCTTTCACTAAAGATGATGCATTTTTCTTTTATGTTACAGATTTTGCTGGGTCCAGTTGATAGTTTGCTGATGTAATCATGTAAGTGTTTGTTTATTACACAGTAAAGTAATGCTACAGTATATCTGATCTCATCTGCCTGTGGGCTTAATCATATGGCAGGACCAAGGTTACAGTTAGTGTTGGCTTATCAGAACAAAAGTACATTGTCTGCTTTAAGGCTCAAGCTATTATTGTTTTGACCTTTTAACCCCTTATGACCTCAGCTGATATACTTGTATCCTGTCTCTCTCTAGCTGTTGTTTTGAAGTAATAATTTTGCCCCCCACCCCCACCCCCCCCCCCCCCCCAAAAAAAAAAAACAACACTAGAGCACTGAAGTTCAAATAGCATTTTTATTTTGTCTCCCTCTCCCCCTCCCTGTTCAAAGCGAAACTCATTAACCCGGCAAACCTTCCTGTATTTAACTTTTGTGCCTCCTACCTGTATTTTTCGTCTCCAAATCTCATATTTTTTTTTAGTTCTTATCTCCTCATAGACTGTTTATACTTATTATTAATATTATGTTTATTGCTATATCTATTTAACCCTTTCCCACGCGAAGGTAAAAAATGGGCTATGAACTGTTGTGGCTTCCTATAGCACAGTATTGCACTACTACTTGGAAAACTGGAAAGGTGCCTCAAACAACAATTTACTAATGCTAAAATACTTGAAGAGTTGCAACACATTTAAAAATCACTTACCTGACCAGCAATCCGGTAGTTTTTTCCTAAAATTAAAAAAACACATCCAGAACGAGCGTATGGTTTTGAAACCTTCAGAGCGCCATTATGAATGGTTGCTACACATAAAAAATATATTATTTAAAAAATGTTGCATCCTTCTGTTAGCCATCTTGAATTTGTTTGGTTTTTTTAATAGAAATTTCAGATGTTTTAAAACATTCTTTTTTTTCAGTTTTTAGTGAATTTGTTCAATGTCAGTGCAATAAATTGTTAGGGACATGGTTGGTGATCAATACAATTAGCTAAATAGGAACAATTATTTAATGATTGACCAAATATTTCAACATTAAAAGGAAATCAAAATGTGAATAAAGTGAAAAAATATTTGTTTATTGTGTTTTATTTGTCATGTTAAAATTAGCATTGATGAATGTTTGATTATAAAAGCATCTCTAGTTGAAGTTTGAGCTACTTTCTTCATTAACTGGAGTTGAAGCTGTAGCCCTCTGACTTTGTTGGGAATGTCGATAATCCTCACCTGTGTGGTATAGCTTGAAACAAGGTGTCAAACATAGAGGTTTATTGCAAAATGGGCAGTAGATGCAAGTCTAGCTTCTTTTACCTGCTAACCATTGTGAAAGTGACATTTTTATTGACAGAACATGAGCCTCCGTGCACAGGCAACGAGGGGAAGTTAAAGTTGTTTTAACGTTTAAGAAATATTTCTAAAACTGGTGTGGGCCAGCTAATGTTGTGGGCATAAAATATGCTTGGTAGGCAAAGGCCTAACTCCAAAGTATCAGCATCAAATTCTTGAGGTTGACTCGTAGATCAGATCAGCGTATATACCACAAATTGCAGTAACAAAATTGGTGTGGGGGGGGGGGGGGGGGGGAGGGATTTTTCTAGAGTGATGAATTAGTAGCTTCACATTGTTTCTGCATAGCAACATATTTTAAATTAATTCCACAGATGTACATCCTGACAAGTGCATATATTTAATTCATTCATTGGTTGTGTATTTTTTAAAGGTAAGCATTTATTTAGTCAGTTATGTTTTGAAGTCTTGTGTTATGTTTTATCAATAACAGCGCATAACAAGATATGTAGTTGCTTAATGTAGTGTCCTTTCAAATGTGAAACTAAACAAAGAGAAGAGCTTCTTCTTTTTGTCTTCTTCTGCCTTTTTATCCCCCAATGGAGCATAGGCCCTCAACCAACTCACGCCAAGTCGTTCTATCCTTCGCCATTACATGGAGCTCTCCCCATGTCCTCCCAATCTTTCTAACCTCATTCTCCAGCTCTCTTCTCCATGTGTTTTTTGGCCTTCCTTTATTCCTATGCCCCTGTGGGTTCCAATGCAAAGACATTCTAGTTATGCTGTTCTCCTGTTTTCTCAGTGTGTGCCCTATCCAATGCCAGCGTCTTTTCCTCACCTCCTGATCCACTGGAGCCTGTTTAGTTCTCTCCCAAAGTTCTACATTAGTTATTCTATCATACCATTTTATTCCCTCTATTCTGCTCAGGCACCAGTTAATGAATGTCTGTAATTTATTAGTATTTGCCTTGGTTGTTCTCCATGTTTCCGCCCCATACAATAGTACTGATTTGACATTAGAATTAAAAATTTTTAGTTTAGTATTTCTTTTAATTTCTTTTGACCTCCACAAATTCCCTAGTGCTATGAAAGCCCCTCTTGCCTTTTGTATTCTTATTTTAATATCTCTCAGTTCCTCCATCTTTATCTACATTACTGCCCAAATAGGTGTACGACTCCACGTCTTGGAGTGGGGTGCCATTAAGAGAAATCACATTACTATTTGCCTGATTTATTCTCATTATCTTTGTCTTTCCTTTATGGATTTTCAGACCAAGCTGCTGTGATCTCGCATTAAGTATATTTAATTTATCTTGTATCTGATTCCGTGAATGGGACAGAAGGGCAATATCATCAGCGAAGTCCAGATCATCAAGCTGTTTTGTAGGGGTCCACTGAATTCCATTCTTGGTGTTAGCAGTTACTGTTTTCATAGTCCAGTCTATAGCCAGTAAAAATAGGAGAGGCGACAAAAGACATCCCTGTCCCACACCTGTTTTTATTTCAAATGCATCTGTTAGCTTTCCCTCATGAAGAACTCGACATTTCATGTCTTTATATGTTGCCTTTACTAAGTTGATAATTTTCTGTGGGATTCCATAGTGCCCCATCAATTTCCAGAGAGATTCCCTATCAATGCTGTCAAATGCTTTTTCATAGTCTATAAATCCAATGTAAAGTGGTGAGTTCAGTTCAATGCTTTGCTTTGCTCTATTATAATACGTAATGTGGCTATCTGATCAGTACAGGATCTGTTGGACCGAAAACCTGCCTGCTCATCTCTTAGCATTTTATCAATAGCATCTTTTAATCTTTCCAAAATAATTCTACTTAGTATTTTTCCAGGAACTGACAGCAACATAATTCCTCTATAGTTTTCACACTCCTGTAGATCACCCTTTTTGGGCAGTTTCACAAGATATCCTTCTCTCCAGTCTGCTGGTATTTCTTCGGTCTCCCAGACTTTACTGAATAATCTATGTAGCAATTCTGTTGATGTGTTTATGTTGGTCCTGATGGCTTCAGCTGGGATACCATCTGGGCCTGACGCCTTTCCTTCCTTAAGAAGATTTATAGCTTTTCTAATTTCCTCTTTGGATGGTATCTCACAGTTGATATTCAGTTCCATTTCTTAAGGCTGGATATCTGGGGGAACCTCTGGACCTGGTCTATTTAGAAGCATTTGACTTATCCATGGTTGGTTGGTTTTTGTGGCTATGGTTTTTACAGGATGAGGTAGCCAACCTCACGCCCAACCCTACCCTTAGTCGCCTCTTACGACATGCCTGGTAGTGTGCAGTGTCACTATTCTTTGCTTCCCGTGAGGGCCCCGGTGACACACGGGCGTTCTTATTTTTGTAGGATTACTTTAATCAGGACAGAAGAAATGTGAAATATACTTTATTTGTTGGCTTACCAGATCAAAATGTCTGGTAGCAGAATGAATAATGCATACGCTTGAATCATTATGAGAGCTTTTATCACCAGCAAGCATTAGCAGAAAGAAATTAGGCATATACCGTTGAGATTTTGGTTTCTAGGTTTGCATGACTGAACATTAAACTTGAGAACTTATTGACAGTTGACAAACCATAGGAAAGAAAGAAACATCCTATAAAGTCATACATTTTGAAGAGCAAGTTTTTGGAAAAAATGGTCTTTTAATGGGTTTCGTGGGGAAGGAAGCTTTTAAAAAATTTTTTCAACCTGTCCTTCCACCACACTAGGCCTGGAGGTATGGCAGACAAGACATGTTCAGTATCATATGGCATACACTTTGGAAATAGTTTTCAACATTGTCAATTGCTGTGTGGTCTGTAATATCCTTCCATATAAATCTTTTCCTCTTTGATGTGCTGGATGAGGTGGATATACTAAATGCTATTCCTGTGAGTTCCCCTCGGTTTTGCTCACTTATGCTGATCTTATTTCTTTTAAATACATGCTGGTCAATTGTCATTCTGATAATAATTTGAAAAGTTCTAGCTGGTTTGGGAAGTTTAGTTGCTTGTTACTTAAAACAGTTGACATTTCTCTGAAATTTGAAGCGAAGGGAAAATTCATAGACCTGGCAAATCTGTCTCTTCCTCTTGTATTCATCACTTCTTCCTTAAGAAAAGTAAGCATACATAATCTAGGAATAGGACACCGGTTTGCCAGTGTTGGCACTAGGAACAGGACAACGGTTTGCCAGTGTTGGGATGAGGAACTGGGCACCAGTTTGCCAGTGTTGCGACTAGGAACGGGGCACTGGCTTGCCAGTGTTGGGACCCACCTGTTTAATGTATTCCTAACACATGTTGTTGGAACATGGACTGCACATTTGCAATTGTTGCGTGTTGTACTTCCTGCCTACTCCCAAATGGCCATGATCACCTTTGTGTTCTGCCCTGTGCATTAGCACACAGCAATTACACTCTTATAAAATAATCATACAACTAGATCTTGATGCTACGGGATGACATTTTTAGAAAATATAAAATACCATATTTCAGCCTTCCCACATATCAGTATGTAACATACTTACTGTCCCTTGTTAATTAACCCTCAGCTTTATTATTAGTCATGTTGTTTTGTCTGGTTTTGAATTTCAGTAATCATTCCATTACAAGAGCTAGCACAAAAAAGCAATTGTCAAAAGTGCCTCCTTCAGGTATGCATAACTTATTTTGTCTTTGAAGTGTACACCTTTCATTTTACATCTGTTTGTTTGAAGACTATAAGTGTGGCAAAGTGAGCAGTAAGATACTGATTGATTCAAGTTTTATAAAATGTGGGAAAAAGGTGAGAGAGAGGGGGGGGGGGGGGGGGGATTTTCTGCATCAAAAATCTATTTATACTAAATCTTGCTGTAGTTTTTAAAATGAAATGTTACGTATGTAAACATACATTCATATGAGTACTTTTATATGCATGCATGCACATTCATTTGCACAGTTTTCAGTAAAAAAGACGACTTGGTTTTCCTTAATTTGTTTGATATCAAGGGGTCTTTGAAGTATTGTTAAACTGAAGTTCTTGTAGTCAGTCTGTTAGTGTAATTCTATTTTTTATTGTATGGAACTTGTATTGTTGTATGAATGGAAAGCATGGACTATCAGAAAACTACTTAACAAACATGTAATGGCAATTGAAGTTTGATTGATTTCTGAGAAGAGTACCAAGAAAATCATAGAATGATATGAATGCAGATGGCACCTGTAGAGAAATAGGATGTAGGCAGTTGAGCAATGGTCTAATGTCCATTTGAACATGTTATGATAATGGATAAGCTTGAAAAAATTAAAAAAACAATTAGTGACGTGGCAGACTTTATGGAAATAGGAGAAGGTGAAGCAAACAAAAATAATGTCTATAGACATAACTAGCTGTCGTCAAAAAAAATATTAAATAATAATGAAATAGAAAATGTTGCAAGCTTTGAATATCTGGGCTCCATAGTAAACACCAGTAGAGATTGTTCTGTCATTTAATTCTCATTGCTCACAGAGGCACATAAGGCAGAGGTTGTTCATCAGAAGTCAATAGGGGGATGCCTATAGCAAAGCAAATATTAGACAGCATTAAAAGTGCTTGCTATCAGGGAAGACTGGCCGGGGCCGATCACCATGAAGATTGACACAGGATACGAGACACCTTGAATATGAGAGTGCATGGGACGAGAGACCTGAGTTTCTTTCAGGCAGGCTTTTATTAGGACAGTGTTCTGCAAAAGACCTGCTGCATGATGATATTTTAAACAGATACGTATTTTGAAAATAATAATGCAAGTGATAAAACAAAAACCTACGTTAAAAGAAACTACACAGTAATTACAGGCTTCCTGCAGCTTAAAACCTTCTGTATACATTTCATTCTAGCCATTCTTGTCGGCCAGTCAAACCAATATCTTTGAACAGTTACATGCGAGCTAGTCATCTCAATTAAGATGCAGCACCAAGGTAACATTTCGCTGTATTTTTCAAGTGCGTTGGTAGTTTTTGTCATCATGAAACTTTAATGCCTTCCAGTGACCAGTGCATTTCATTGGCATTGTTTACAGAGTTTGTTAACTAAGAGGTTTTCTCTGGTTTGACTTTACAAGTAATGAGTGCATAAAAGATTATTTTACAGATGGTTAGGAGGTTAAGATTCAAATAACAGTAATAATTAAAGACCAGAGGAATTTACCATGGTATGGTTGAAATATGTAACTAGGAATATAATTTCTGCAATGATGTTTGGAGTGGTCAGTACACTGTATGTATGCTTTTTGCTTATTGATTGATTGTTTTTCTGTTAATTATAATTATCTTTGCATTTCACGTTTGGGCATACATCTTATGTACTTTCTGTTCTCAGTAATGAAACGCAACATGCCTTCAGATTTGGGCTGGGGGAACGGACCAGAAGGAGGTTGCAACCCACAGAATTTCGCTTCAGGCAGTGGATCATGGACATCCACCGCCAGTGAGTTAGAAGTGAAGTTATAAGAGAAAGATGTGGTTGTTAAACAGTCCCTTAGAAAATTGTGACACTTCAAGTGGTATGCTTTGGCATGTTGGAGATCCAATTAATGCACGATTTTATCATCACCGAGTCGGTCACTGGAAAGCATTCTCTTTTAGTTTATTAACTAGTATCGTTAATTTTGGTAAAAATTTAATTTATTTTGTAGCATAACAGATTCTTTTGAAATTCTTAATGTTTAAAATAGGTAATGCTTCTTTTTCTGCCTTTTTTCTCCCAGTGGAGCGTGCACCCTCAGCGGTCACACCATATTGTTCTATATTCTTTGCTGACCCCACATTCTTCCCCCTATTTTTAATTTTACTCTCTAGTTCCCTTTTCCATGTGTTTTTTAGTCTGCCTCTGTTTTTATGACCCTTTGGGTTCCTGTGTAAAGACATTCTAGTTATATTCTCGGGTTTTCTTAACATGTCTTAATTTGTTTAGTTTACTTTGGGTAGCAGTGTTTCTTTTAAAACTATAATATATATATTTTTTAAATTGTAAGATGAGCATATTGTAATTTGTTGAATAGTATTCATGTGCGAAATATTAACCTGTGTTTTCTACACAGACCAAGATTCCGTGAATTCGTCATCTTCTATGTGGCAAGGCATGGGGAAATCTGACAGTGCTTCAGACACAGGAGACGATGCTTCATCTGGCAAATCAGGATCCACCATCTGCAGTGTCAACAATACCACATCCCAATCACAAGATACCTCTAGCATTAGCAGCACAAGCGTGACTCCAACCAGTTCTTCTAGTCTGTGGAATACATCCAGTGCCACACTGTCTGGCTTGGATGCAAGTCCATGGGGAAGCAGCAACTCCCCAGCTCCCTCAGGTGTGGGCCCAGTAGGCTGGTCATCAAATCCATCAAGTCTTTCACTTTCTTCCGGCCAGGGTCACAACAACATGCAAGCTGGATCAAACATTATTGGTGGTTCTGTTGGCTCGGCTAGCTCTTCCACTGGTTGGTCACCCAGTGTATCTGGCAGTGGGCTAACTAACAACCAGGGGCTGTCATCTGGCAGTGGAATGCAGCCTAATACACTCAGCTCTCAATGGCAGAGTGGCAGCACACTGTTAGGAAATATTGGAGACTTTGTTAAGACATCAGATTCAGGATGGACCAACCCTACATCATCTCTTCTTGACAGCAGCAAAGATGGGGCAGGAGGTGTAGCTGATATGAGAATGTGGGGACTTTCAGCCGACAGGTCAGGTGATTCCCAGTGGGCTACAGCTAAAAGCCAGTGGGGCAACGCTGGCTCTGTAGCTGGCAGCGAACATGGAGGCAGCAATGCAGAACTATCTTTTGCTCAGGCTACCCAGAAAGGACTTAAAATTCAGCCACCTGCAAATGGTCCTCAAACTCCATTGACTTCGCGCCAGGAGGAAATTTTACGTGCCATAGAAAGCCACGAAGGTTGGGGATCCCGCCCAATACGTCAAGACACAAGTTGGGATGTAGAAATTTCGCCAAAATCCCTCCGCAAATTTTCGACTGCCAACAATGAAGCTGCAAATGTGTGGAATAACAGCAACGGTACTGCTATTTGGGAAGCTTTTCGTGAAAATCAGCGCAGTAATTTGACTGGCGGAGCACCTGCAGCTAATTCCTACATTGCAGAAAAAGATCAGCCCAATTGGGCGGGTGCTGCTAGGATGCAACAGGATCCCAACACTTGGAACATTGGAAATAATGCAAATGGGAAAGACTTTGGAACCTGGGGAGTTACAGCTGGTGCCGGAGATGCTTCCAATAAAATGTGGGGGCAGAAAACAGAAGTTGGATCTTGGGATGACACCGGTGTGCAGCGCACCACTAGCATGTCATCTTGGGGCGATGATGGAGATGCTGGTTCCTGGGAAGATCAGCGGCGTATGACCAGTGGCATGGGGAACATGCAGGTCATGCCCCCTAGTCCCGGAATGGGAGTTTCAGCAGGCATGGGGCCCCGGAGTGTTGGAGGTGTGGGTATGATAGCAAGTGGTGTTGATGCTACTCCTTGGAATGATGGGCAGAAGCAAGGTTGGAATTCTGCCAATGCAGCAGTGGTTACTCGCACAAATGTGGATGAGCCATGGAATAAGCCACCCCCTACTAGGTCTGGATGGGGGGAGACGGCACATGATGCTACAGACGTTGACAATGGAACTGGCCTGTGGGCATCCAGTGTGCCAAAACAGGTAAGTTAATGTTCTCTTTGTTTTTTAAGCATAATATAAACTTAATAGACATTGAGATTGATTGAAGTGATTGAAAATGGCATAGATGTGGTTCTCCACATTAGCGCTAGTGTTCATCATCCATCAGGTTAGTCCATAGGGTTGTTGATATCATCTCTGCCCACGCTTCTTCCCATATGCATTATTACATTACTTGCCGCTGGTCAGTTCCTTCATTATCTTTTATTCCTTCATGACCAGGTGTGGATGCAGGGAAAGATTAAATGCGAGTTCTGAATGCTTTTTACCTATTCAGAGCGTAGACTGCCTGTAGCGATTTTTATGGGGGCTGATACGATGACTCTATGTGTGACTGCTTGTTCTGGTGCTCTTGCATATGCTCTGAAAGCAGCTGTTATCTGTATGGCCAAGTGTGACATAGTTGCCTGGTAGGCACTCCCTCACCGGGCCTGTCTTGAACTTGACTTGTGCTTCACGGACCTGTCTGTGTAGAAGGGTGTGGAGACCCATCTTATGCTGGTTGGTGGTGCGGTTCCATGATGCCAAACTGTCCAGCGCCTTCTCTCTTGGTCTCACTTAGCTTGTAAATCAAGTTGAAAAAAAAAGTATTTGTATTCAATGATTAACATGTTATGTATCCTATAGCTGATGCCTGGCTCAAATTAATTGTTAATGATACATGTCAGTTCATCTAAGTGTATTCCTCTGTCCCAGGGAAAGGTTCCAAGCTGGACTGACTCTAGTCCTCAGGGACAGTGGAATGCTGCTGTTGGAGCTAAGCCAAAAATACCAGCAGGATGGGATGAAACATCATGGAATCTGGCACAGAGAGCTAAGGTAATTGTTTTGATAACAGATCTGGAAAGTAGAAGTTTCAAGAAAGTAAATTATATATTAGCTGTTATTGTGTGGTTATGTTGTGTACAATTGTTTATGCTATGGCTTTAATTTTGTGGAAAATGTGGATTTAGTGCCATTAGATAAAGTGCAATCATAATTGCACAGCATATGTTGTGAATACACAGTGGTGTCATTTTGTAGGGTAATTTTATATTTTTGTTTGAACAAACAGAAAAGAAAAACCCAGTAGATTGCACAGTTTATTGCCTGGTATATCTCATCAGGTGCTTAGTATAGTAACAGTTGGTTTCTACGCCCCCCCCCCCCTCTGGGGGTGGGGGGGGGTACGTACCAGGCTTCACTCAGGGAACTTTATGAAGCGAACGTAGCCGCCAGTAGAGGGGAATCAGTAATACACAGCATTGTTGAGTAAACCATGTGAAACGCTGTTTGCTGCACTTAGCACATCTATGAAATGTCCGTGTACATACATTGGGCAGCATTGTTTCTTGTAGATGCAGAGTTCATGTGCATGTAGTAGAAGGTTTGTTGGAAATAACAGCCTCCAGGATGTCAGGTTTCTGCCTGTTACACTGGTAGTGAATTGGATACTTAGCACTATCAGTTACAGAAATACGCGTGCTTTAGTACATTGTGTAGTTAACATTTCGTTGGGTGCTAAACGAGCTGATTGCAGAAGAAGCTGTCCAGGGTAAATTTGGTACAGAGCGAACCACAACAGATGTTTATATTATACTAGAAGGGATGAGCACCACCAAGTGTTGTTGATGTCAGTCATGGAAAACTCTCATTTATTACTAGTTTGTGGGTTAATTTGGTTTGGGGAAAAAAATCCATTCTAACTTCTTTGGTAGCATTATCTTTATAAATGGCCATCATACATAATATTTTAGTAATTTCTCATGATCTTGAAACAGCAGCAAAAACAATAGTAGTGGTAATTACCCCCCCCCCCCCCCCCCCCCACACACACACACACACACAAACTGACCCACCAAAATGCAGCATCAAAGTTAGTGTGATAATCCCCAAGCAAGTTGAAATTGTAAGTTCTTGTATGCCCGGATAACAGCATATGGAAGGCATATTGACGTAGTTAAATGTAGAATTGCTCAAGCAAAGGTACCATTTTACAAAGTTAAGAATATTCTATGAAATCTTTCTTTGTCGGTTCAGAAAGAGAATTCCCAGGGTTGTATACATCCTGTCCTGGTACACGGAAGTGAATCATAGACAGTTAAACAATTAGTGAACATTATTTGGATGCGAAGGAGTTGGGATTTTATAAACAAATTATAAGAATACCCTGGACAGATAAAAAAGAGTAATGAAGATACTTTGAAAGAAACTGACCAACAGAGAGAACTGATTGGCCACATCAGGAGCGGGCAGTCTACATTGTTTGGTCATGTCATGAGAAGAGAACTGGAGCACATGGTAATGGTGGAAAAGAAAAGTTTGAGGGCAAGACAGGCAGAGGGAGACCCAGAGAGAAGATGCTAAACAGTTCGACACCGTGGCCTTGGAGATCATCTGTGTGGGAACTTATTAAAACTACACAAGCCAGAAGGTTCAGGGTAGAAATTATTACCACTCATCTGTGTGAGAACTTATTTAAACTACACAAACCAGAAGGTTCTGGGTAGAAATGACTACCACTGCCACATAGCATAAAAAATAGCAGAAGATATTTCATGCTGTATTGAATTCATCAAGCATGATAAATTTAAGCACATATACACACACACACATATGCAGAGAGTTAATGTTTTTGGTCATCTTTAAAATGCGATTTTTTTGGTGTGGAGTGTAGATTTCTATTTGGTCGATATGCTAGATGATTTTGCTCAATATTAATACTGTAGATAAAAACATTCACATATATGAATAATTAATATAACAAATTTCCTGCCTTAGTATTTTATTGCATATTTTTTTTCAGCATTAGTGTGACTTTATGATTTTTTTTTCCTCAAACATACACACACTTTAAAAGGGTTAACAAGGTATTTTTCCCAGTATTTGGTGAGGTTTCATTTTCCATTGTTGTTCTCCTGTAAAAAAAAAAATTTTTCATCGTAAGAAAAATATGATGTGAATATTTGAATGGAACTACTCTTACAGTTAGGAGGATACCAAGATGACGTTTCTGCCGGACCCTTGGATGCTGGACTGTGGAACAGTCTGCCCCAAGATAATAATTCATGGAGCGACCCGGCTGCCTTGAGAGGTGTAAGGAAGATCACCGGACAGGTCTGTGGACACCGTAACAATGTTTTTTACAAGCTGGATATTCTGAAATGTGATGGGTGGGCAGATAACTATGTATGTGGGTACTATACCATGTTAATGCGGTTTACTGAACACAAATAGGATGAACTTCAAAGATCGCAAACAACAGAATATATATATGGAAATGAATAACTTTCAGTTTAAAATAGTGTAAAATATTTTTTTTTTTAATTTCTGCAGCATGACATAGGTCATTTTAAAAGTTAAAATAAAGTTTATATCTTAACATTATTCGTTACAAACATTTGACTTTGAAGATTATGTCTATATATATATATATATATATATATATATATATATATATATATATATATATATATATATATATATATATATATATATATATATATATATATACTATTTGTAAAATGAGACATACATTTTCTTCTCTTTAATTTTCAACAGATGCCACAAAAGTTTGTCAGCAATGGCAGTAATCCACCTACACAGATGAGAGCAAAGCTTCTTCAGCACCTTCTGGATATGGGATTTCCGGTAGGGAGTCTTGCTTTCTGTCTGTCAGGGTTCTTGGTTAAGCCAACTGTTTTTTGATTTCCTTTGGGCTACTGGGTTTAGACACAAGTAGAGGAGCAAAGAGGAGAGTTAAAAATGAACAATTAATAATGATTAAAGATTTGGTAGAGAGATTAAGAGCAAAATAGCCAAAATCTAAATTGTTTATTAAAAACCTATTGTGCTGTCTGTCAGAAAGTCTTGCAGTATAAAGGGCTTGGATGATGTGGTTTTTAAGATGAATATTGAAACTAATTATTGACTTAAAAAATAAAATCTGAGTAGGATATAATACATGGAACCATGTGTTTTTTATTTATGTGATAAGAAAATGGGAGTTGTAGAACATTGTGATTGAAATACAGTAGAAGAGGCAGATGAGATATGATGCCCAGTGATCTAAGAGGAAGGGATAGACACATAAATTGATCCAGAACAGGAGCACCAGGATCTATTAAGCGACATGATTACTAATGCTGTCAGGCAAGATACATAACAATGATTTGATTAAAAGAAACTGAACAATCCTGGCTACTGAATATAATTTAGAAGACAAAGGAAAGTGCTGCTTCTATGTATGTGAGCTATAAAAAAAATCAGGCATTTTTCCGAATACCGGTCCCAAATTATCCACAGAAAAAAAAATCCCATTCAGGGCCCCAAGAGAACTCTGCTTCGCGTTATTTTATAAATGTATTTGAGCCAGACTCTCGTATCTTTGGTAGTACAGTTGTAAGTAGTCTGCCTGTCATGCGGGTGACCGGTGTTTGATTTCCCGCAGAGTGATAATTTTGTTTTGAGTCATTAAAAGGGCGGTTGGCACATTGTGTTGTGGTTTACAGCTAGGCTGTGATATCTGTACCTTTTTCCCCCAACACATTCAATTTCAGCTGTCCCAATTAGTGGCCTTTTACAACATGCCTTTTAGGTGGCAGTGGATCTAAGGTATTTTTTTCCCCTCACTCATGTGGCCCTGGTACCTACATGGGGATTTATGGGTAATGTTAACAGTGGATCAAAATATATTCCTCCCGACACCGCTTCAATGGATCCAAAACTATTCCTTCCCAGGGCGCTTAGCTTAAGCTCTAAACATTGCTATCAATCAAGCGATTACGCAGAAGTGAAAACTGGTCATGATGACCTTAACGTTTTTACTGCATAACCTTTTGAGGCTCTCAAAGGGATCTTTCTCGCATTGAATATTTTGGGACTGGTATTCGGAAGAGTGTAAAAAATCCGGAATACAGAATACCAATAGGTTATCAGTCAAGGTTCCAGCTTCATCGCAAGTGGGTAACTCCATAGTTGCTCTATTCCTATGTTAGTGAAAACCACAAAAATCAATCCATTCCAGTCCCTTGTGAAAAGTCAGGTAGCAGTCCTAGAAAAATCCAGCAGCTGTTACGCGCATCACATTTATAAGGCTGCCAGCCCGGGTGTCTTTAGAATTGCTGTTCATAGTTGATGAAAGCGGCAGTCATGACAAAACATCAGGTGCACACAATGACAGTTCTGTGGGAACCAGCCGATTGCAATTTTCTAAACACAGATGAAACGAAAAGAATAACCAATAAATTCAAAGCTCAGTGTCAAATCACTCACTCAGCTCAATATCTGGCCGATGGAAGCTAATTTCATCTTTACTTCATTTGTTGTGTCATTCTGGGGTTTGAAACCCCAATCTTTCACCCAATTACCGCTGAGAAGAGTTACAGCACATAATGGTTAGGAGAGAGGCGTTAATAATGTTGTATTGCACATCATTGCTCCATTTCTACCACACAAAATAATAAAATAGTGGACATTCAAGAAAAAATGTTCATTCTGAGGTTGGATAGGATGTGATGAACTTCAGAAAATAGATACTGAATAAAGAAATAACACTTACTGATAGTTTGTTCTGTTGTATTTTCAGAAGGAGCAAGCACAGGCTGCTCTTATCACAAACAATCTGAATCTCGTTGGGGCCATAAGTAAGTGTTCACTTTTTAAAAAAACGTGATTATTTTACGATATGTTTGTATGTTCACTTTTATTGGTTACTTCAAAGTGCTGGTTGAAACTTGATGCTTGTTAAACTTTACCTGATCAGTAATTTTAGATTTTGTTGATAGTGAGGAAATTGTTTTTGTTAACATGAAAGAACAGTGTTATTCTTGACTAGATTGAAGATATCCAGATCTTTATTATGCTGGGCCACTAGGGAATTTGTGGAGGTCAAAACAAATTAAAAGAAATACTAAACTAAATTGCTTTTTAATTCTAATGTCAAATTAGTACTTTTGTATGGGGCGGAACAATGGAGAACAACTAAGGCAATTACTATAAACTACAAACATTCCTTAACTGGTGCCTGCGCAGAATAGAAGGAATTAAATGGTATGATAGAATAACTAATGTAGAGCTTTGGGAGAGAACTAAACAGGCTCCAGTGGAGAAAGAGGTGAGGAAAAGACGCTGGTGTTGGATAGGACACACACTGAGAAAACAGGAGAACAGGAAAACTAGAATGTCTTTGCATTGGAACCCACAGGGGCCTAGTAGGAATAATGGAAAGCCAAAAAACACATGGAGAAGAGAGCTGGAGAACGAAGTTAGAAAGATGGGGAGGACATGGGAAGAGCTCCATGCACTGGCGAAGGATAGAACGACTTGGTATGAGTTGGTTGAGGGCCTATGTTCCATTGGGGGACAGAAAAGCAGAAGAGAGAGAGATTATGCTGGGCTCTCATGCAGTAGACATTTAATGGACATTTCTTTTCTGTTCAGGCAAAAATAAAAATTCTCATATTTTCAGTTCATAACAGGAGCTGCCGTTGTGTAACAGCTAGACACTCGCCTGTCGATTGGAAGGTCATGGGTAAATCCTTGAGTTGGTACCATGTTTAGTCCTGGGAAGCAAAAGCGACCAGTGTGATGTTGACCACATCATCCACGGAGTGCTGGTTAATCTATAAAAAAAAATATAGGTCTAGCCCTATATGTATAAAAAGTGGTAAATACATGCAGTAATCTTCTTCTTCTTCGCGTTCACCAGCTGTACACTTTGGCGTAAAGTTCTGGTTGTTCTTCCACTTCTGGACTGCAGTCCTGCTCCAGAACCTGAGTGTTGCTTGTGTATCAGTTTTACAGATCTGATTCAGTTGAATGCAGACTGCTGGTTCCTTGCCTCTCAGGCAGATGCACTCCGACTTCAAAGGAAGCTCCTCAGTCAGTCGACTTTTACGATATGCTTTTGGGGAGGCAGTGGGTCAATTCTTGTTTTCCCTATAATAAGGCCCCGGAACCCACATAGGGAACATGCAGTGGTGATGGGGGGGGGGGGGGGGAGGAGGAGGAGTCCTTTGGTAGAAATAATTGCTTTAGGAAATAAAACACATTTGTAGTCTAGTTATTTGTGTGTCCCGTATTGTAGTCTGGGCTTTATTCTTCATTAGATTAATTATTGCTGTTGTCATCCTCAGATGATCTGAAAGCTGGTAATGTTAATGTGTCCAGAAAAGATCTTGATATGGATGTTTTTCAACCAAATGGATCTCAGTCACACATGCCTTATATGTCCAAAGGAGGAATCGGGAGTGACAATATGTCTGATGTCCGCCTTGATCAAGTGCCTAATTTTAATAACATGCAGAATACTCCCTTTCCTAATGCTCAAATATCAAATCAGTCATTTGTGCAAAGCAATGCTAGTCTGCCTCCATCTAGTCTCAACCTCAATAATTCCAGTATTACTCCAAATCTTCAACAAAAACTAATGCAGAAGATTCAGCAACAGCAACCGCCTCCATCCGCAGCACTGAGCCAGAGAGCAATGCCCGCTGCCAGCAGCCAAGTGCCACCGCAGCAGCAACAGCAGATTCTAGCCCAGCTGCGCCAGGCCGTCAGCAATGGGTTTATATCACCACAACTGATCAACTACCAGCTACCCCACAATATACTTGTCCTGCTGCAGCAGTTACTGCAGCTTCAGTCCGCCCTTCAGAATGTGATGAGTAAGCAGCAGCAGCTGATACAGCAGGCTCGGGCTACAGGCAACCCCAGTAACCCACAGCTGGAACAGATGTCCGGAATCATCAACAACATCAACCAGCAGATCATCAATGTGCAGAAGCAGCTGCAGCAAGCACAGAATGCTCTGTTCAGTAGCCAGAAGCCACCAGTTGCCAGTCAGCCTCCTTCAAACACACTCACTGCTCAGTCAGGAGTTAACATAATGGATAGCTTGGATGCCCTAAGTAATGATTTGGCAATTGTGGCCCTTCAGAATCAGTCACGCTTGTCCACTCAGTGGAAATCAGATATGTCATCTAGTGCTCGTGCTGATGGCACAAACAGCTCCACATTACCAATGGGGGCTGCAGTTAAAACCACAGATAACAGTGGAGACAACAAAATACCTGGGGTTAAAGGAACGCTCCAGTCTTCATCCTCATCAAACCTGAACCTGATCCCAGGTGGTTTGGGAATGACAGGCGATAAAACATGGTCATCAAACCTGTCAGCTACTTCTACTTCAAGCTGGCCCTTATCCACCGACAGTCTAAGCACCAACTCTCAAACTGACCAGAAAGCATCCAACTCTACCAATATGTCTACCTCTCTTTTGTCAAGCTTGTCTTCAGGGGTTGCAGATGTCATTCCAGAGTTCATTCCGGGTAAACCCTGGCAGGGGTTCACCAAAAATGTGGAAGATGACCTGCACGTGACCCCTGCCAGTATCCAGTTTCAGCGCTCACTTAGTGTCAACAGGGTACATGAGGAGTCTCTCAACCATCTAGATGGTAACAAGTTCAGTGGCAGCTCATGGAGCACAGGTCTCAAGAATGACAACAGTCTTGGCTTGAGTCAGCTGGGTAGCCATCCTCCCCCTGCTATGGCAGCATCCAAGGGCATGGGTGGACAACAGTGGTCAACTGGTGGCTTTAATCGACAGACCTCATGGCCTCATTCTGGCACTTCAGCATTTACTAAAGGTGAGTATTGTTACTGTTAGAGGTATACTACACATAAATTGAGAGTTAGTGTTCTGCTGAAGGGAAATGTGATTACTTTATTTATGGGGTCATCAAAATAGTTGTTATTCCTAGTTGAATGAGCAAAATTTGTTATCAGATTGCTCAATACATTCAATGATTACAGACATTACCAGATTATTATGGGCAGTACATTGATCGGTAATGGATTTCACTACTTTTAATTTGTTTATAATGTTGCTACATTTTCATAGTTAAGAAAATATTGCTAGCCTATTTAATGTTTTTATTGTGACCATCTATTTCTACATTAATCCTTACAATAAGACTGCTTGTGACCCAAAAAACTAACAGTGAAGGCTAACCCGGATAACAAATGCCTGCAGAAATTGGATGTGTGTCTAAAGGCGCAAATATCCCAGCCATGTTTTAAACAGGCACAATGCATTTATGTCTTAAAATGGATGCAGAAGGAGAAGATTTCTTGATTGGAATGATACCGTCTTTTTTTCTTAGTCGCAGTGTTTCTTCTCTTCGATAATATAATGTAACTTTTTTCTTCTTCAGTGGCTGGGCCAGGCTGGAATGAAAGCAATGTTGCTCCTAGCTCATGGTTGTTGCTGAAGAATCTAACCGTAAGTAAATTTTTATGTTTATGATGAACATATTTTGATGTACTCTAATATAGTACACACATTTTATGTAGGAGACCTGATATATTACGGCTACTATAGATATATCAGGTGAAATTGCAGGTTTTTCTGCAAAGAAAAATGTCAGAATTGTCAGGCACTGATATTTATGGAACATATTTTCCGTGAGGAGTGATGTAGCAACAGTATACTCGCCTGCCAGCCAAAGGTCGGGGGGTTCAGACCTAGGTGGATTTATTGTGTTCTCACAGGGTACTAGTGTCAACACACCCTAATAATTTGACAGCAGACATCGTTCTCGGTAGGACCAAGCAGCCAACCAGCTTGGCAGTCAACAAAAATTTTTTTTCTGTAATGCCTCTTGCTAAAGAAAAATAAAAGCCTTGGAGAATTTTTACAGTATGGATATTAGCATTTTCATTATGGCATTGAAATGTACTTTTGCAGCTGAAGAAAATGTGCATGTGCTGTTGGCAGCGATTTTTAAAGCTGAAGGAAATATCCTGTGTGTGCTTTTGAATGTGCTTTCACAACTGAAGGCGGTGGCATATGGTACTAGGTACCCATTTTGTTAGTCCAATCAACATTCATTGGGTGATGGGGTCAGCATCACACGGCTGCCTTTACTTTCCAGGGCATTTCCTGTTACTCTTTAGGCTGGGAACTGAGTCACATTTTAAAGTTTGCCTTAATATGGATTCGAACCAGTAACTTTCATGCTGTCACTTGAGAATCTACTGGCAGTGCTACTAAGACTCACTTTCTCTCACCTGTATGTATGTATATATGTGTGAGTGGGTGGGTTATTATGCCATCCGTGCTTCTGTGTTTTTGCTTGATATTCATAATATGCATATTATTGTAGGAATATAACAAGCTTTATTGATACAATATAGATGCTGTGTGAAAGATGGGTTTGGAAAGGCCGACTATAAACAGGCATGCAAGCCCAATTTGTGACTTTGACAATAATAAATTTAGTTGATTTTCAGTAAGACATAGTTATAAAACAGAATATAGTGCCACGCTGGTCACATCCTGAGAAGAAACCAGCTGATTATCTCCAGACAGGCATTAAAATGGAATTAAGGAGACCAGGGACCTCCAAAAGAAACCCTAAGGTGAACATTGATGAGAGAGGTCAAAGCTGCTGGACTGAATTCCTTTCATGATATTGAACTGGTTGCCTCGGATAGAACAGATTAGAGGAATAGACTGTGAGCCCTATGTGACACATAATGACAGAACAGGATAATAAATAAAGACATTAGATAGTGCTTTCAGAATTAAAAACAGTGGTGAAAATATGGGGGTGACTGCAGCCGAGCTAATGCAGGGAATTACAGGGAAATTTGACTAAAAAGCTTAACCAAATGGGGAAGCAGAAAAACTGCACAAAACTACACTAATTACGTAACGTTTCGGCCGGACAGCCTTTGTCTAACATGAAGTGAACTACACCTACTGCTTCCTCATTTGGTTAAGCTTTTTAGTCAAATTTCCCTAAAATTTCAGAAATAAGTGAAAATCTTCTGTGTTGCAGTGAAATGTTTTTTGGACTTAGGAAGT
The DNA here is from genome assembly GCA_905116865.2 of Candidula unifasciata. Taxonomy (NCBI): domain Eukaryota; kingdom Metazoa; phylum Mollusca; class Gastropoda; order Stylommatophora; family Geomitridae; genus Candidula; species Candidula unifasciata. The sequence continues at coordinate 41,013 of CAJHNH020000584.1, forward strand.
CTTTATGTAAGTTTTGTATAACGATTGGTATAAATTAGTTCATTTCCTTATACATGTTGTCATCTGTTGTCTCTTAATGTTTGTATTCCGAATTATTGAGGGCTAATTTTTGGACTTGTTTCCTGTACATCAGTAAATGTTGGAACTTGTTAGAAGATAGTTAAAATATGTTTTTATTTAAAATTATGTACAAGTAAGAATAAAACTTACGTGTCTGTATTTTTATAACATGATTGATTATTTGGCAGGTGGATGGCAGCACAGTCCGTGCTCTCAGTGCTCAACATGGAACCCTGGTCAGTTTCTACCCATTGGCACAAGGTCAGTTTGCACTGGTTCAGTATGCTAACAGGGAGATGGCTTTTGTGGCCCAGCAGCGCTTAAACAATTTCCAGATGGGCTCCACAGTAATCACTGCAGAATTCATCAGTGAAGCGGATGCTCAACGAGTTGCCGCACAGATTCCACCGCCACCACCACCACCGCAAGCAAGTTCTATTCCCCCCGTGAATAACAGTCTCTGGTCTCAGGCCCCGCCTTCCACACCATTTCAGAATGCGGGCATGCGCAGTGGTGACCCCTGGAGCACCTCCACATCCCATCACAGCTCAAAGTATGGGAGCGGGGGAGACAACTACTGGGGTCTTTGGGATAGACCTGAGCACAATCCAAACCCACTCAGCAACATCCTTGGAGGAGAATCAATGTAAATACACACAAAGCACTTTAACAGGCGATGTTTACCTGCCACTTCTTGAAACCATTGATATGTAGTATTCAGTATTTATATTGTGCATCAATATTTATTTCACAGTTTCTAAGAGAAATGCTGATGTATCAAATGCCTCTTTATTGTGTGTGCAGTGACATATATTTTAATATTTTTGCCACAAACTCATCCGATCTCTTGAAAAATATGTCAGCCACTACGGGTTAGCTAATTAAGATGGATTCCATATAATAATGTCCATTTGATTATTCATTGTGTTCCACTGACCCCCAGTTACACTTTTTAAATAAGCTTCCGTACCAGAGTAAATTACATGCAAAATTTTTATGGTGCTCGCCTTGGAGAGCCCAAAAATGTCACATTCTATTTCCCTCCGTTTATAAAATGTGTTTTCTGTGTGCTATTGGATATTATGTTGAGACTGGTTTGTAAAGTGTGTACTTAGTGACAGACAGCCGAGTCTTTCAGAATACCTGTGGTCTTGTGTCGTGTGTATGTTGGGAGATGACCACTCTTACATGTAATTGTTCTCAGCGCCTGTTGTTTTCCACTCTTCCTCTCAATCAAGAATACCACACTGTTGGTGTTACTGTTTCAATGTCTTGTATTTTACTTAAATGTTGCTAATTTCACAATTGCATGTCCGATAAATGAATGCTTTGTCTTTTTTAATGAGATTTAAGTGTTACAGTTCTCTTCATAAGCATTACCAATAAACAACAGTCTATTATTACAGTGGCAAACCTGCCACTTGTAACAATGATTATGTACAGTAATTTCATGTCTTGCAGTATGTGCATTATTTCATATGACAAATTAAAACAAAAATTGAAAAAAAAAAAAAAATTTTTTTTTGCCTACAACTTTTTGGTTGCAATCTTTGATTTCCTATATCTTCCGGATCGGGAGGGGGAAATATGGAGGCACCCCGTCTACAACCTGTGATACATTTACACTTACATGCCTGATGTAAGTGCCATGTGAATACATGCTCTCCTATGTAAGTGTGCCATGCGGGCATGCAGTCTCTCCTACTTCCATGATAGTTGCCACACATGAGTGTAGTCACCTGCTCTCTCCGGTAGAACACATTTATGCAACAAGCTGTTGTCTTTGTTATATCCATTGTGACCTGATCTAGGTTTTACTGCTGCATTGGATGTGTCAGATATAGTGGTCAGCGTTAATTTTAGCAGAGCTTTCATATTTCATATCGGAAGAGAGTTTCCGTCAAAATCTGGTGCCAGTTGTTGTTGTCAGATTTTAAATTATAAATCCTGCATATTTTGTATTAACAGTTCCAAACGCCACAGTTGAATGTTCACACGTAACTGTTCTAAATTTCAGTGATATATGCCTGTATCTCTCCCGCTCTGTTGGTCATATCATAAAACGTATTATCCTGTTGTCCCGATTGCCATATTACATTTGATATCGTTAATGCTATATACAATTCATACTAATCAAATTTTTTTCTAAACACCATTTCCCCCCTTCAGATTGAATGTTTATTAATATTGCAAACTGCCTGTTAATATGTTCTCTTTATATCTATACAATGTTTCTTAGACACAGATCACTAAATTTGTGAGCGCTAATTTATGGCAGTGTACATTACTTGTTGATAATGCCTTTTCCTGAGATTGTTGCCACCTTTACAATGACCTGTCCTCAATTATTACTGTATATTCCAAAGAAGACATGTCAACTGTTTATGTTATTGTACTGCTACAAGTATTTATTTGTTCGTGCACTACTGTTTTGCCCTCTGGAGAGCTCGGTGATCAATCCGTGCAGTGTTCTTTTTAGTATTATTAATATAACCATTGAAATAGTTTATTAGTGAACACATTTTTTATTCTTTTGATGATCATTTAAGTCAATTTGTCAGTCATCCTCCAGCATATTTTTGTTTATTTATTGGGTCTCAGTGCAAAACAAAGCAAAATAAAAACAAAGAAAAAGTATTAAAAACTGAATTTCTGAGCTGTTGTTAATCAAGCATTGGGTTGTTTCGAGCCTGCATTCTATTACCCTGTTAGCAGAGCTGTATAAAACTATAATTGGATACATATTAAACCCCTCAGTTAAGACAATCATACTTACTTATATTCTAATTTTCTGGCATGAATTAAAATTGTAGTTCCCTGTAATAGTGTATATGGTTAAAGATCGACCTGAGAACCAGGGTAATTGGGGGGGGGGGGGGGGGGGGGGAGGATCTGTATGCAGAATCAAGCACGAAACTGTCAGGGGGAGCTGCCTGCTACTGTGGCTCCCATAATGATATATGTTTTGTAATGTATGCAGCAGTTTGTGACAACAGGCCACACTTGAATTTAGGGCTGAAAGAGTGTTGGTGACAGAAATAAAAACCAGAAGACACAATTTTCCCCATATAATAATGTTTTAGTGACATAAATAAAAAAGGTTGCCTTTAGTACTGAATGTAGCACACAAGCTTATTAATAGCATATTTCGGTATAAATCCTCTGTTGGGGGGGGGTTGTTTCCGGTGATCATCATAAAAAGTCTTTTTACAGTAAATGATGCCATGAAAAGTCATTCAGTACCGGTGGGAGGATTAAAAAAAAAACCAACAAACGCATGATGAGACACTTGGTACTCGCTGTCAGCGGAACAGTATTGGTGTTAAAATGAATACCGCAAAACCACACAGTCACTCAGAGGGCTACCTGCCATGTGTGCCAGTGAAACAGATTGGGTATCTTGTACTACTGATGCCCCTTCTCACAAGTTTCTGTGTGCCAGTGAAACAGATAGGGTATCTTGTACTACTGACGCCCCTTCTCACAAGTTTCTGTGTGCCAGTGAAACAGATTGGGTATCTTGTACTACTGATGCCCCTTCTCACAAGTTTCTGTGTGCCAGTGAAACAGATAGGGTATCTTGTACTACTGACGCCCCTTCTCACAAGTTTCTGTGTGCCAGTGAAACAGATAGGGTATCTTGTACTACTGACGCCCCTTCTCACAAGTTTCTGTGTGCTAGTTAACAGACTGGGTATCTTGTACTACTGATGCCCCTTCTCACAAGTTTCTGTGTGCCAGTGAAACAGATAGGGTATCTTGTACTACTGACGCCCCTTCTCACAAGTTTCTGTGTGCTAGTTAACAGACTGGGTATCTTGTACTACTGACGCCCCTTCTCACAAGTTTCTGTGTGCTAGTTAACAGACTGGGTATCTTGTACTACTGACGCCCCTTCTCACAAGTTTCTGTGTGCTAGTTAACAGACTGGGTATCTTGTACTACTGATGCCCCTTCTCACAAGTTTCTGTGTGCCAGTGAAACAGATAGGGTATCTTGTACTACTGACGCCCCTTCTCACAAGTTTCTGTGTGCCAGTGAAACAGATAGGGTATCTCGTACTACTGACGCCCCTTCTCACAAGTTTCTGTGTGCTAGTTAACAGACTGGGTATCTTGTACTACTGCTGCCCCTTCTCACAAGTTTCTGTGTGCCAGTGAAACAGATAGGGTATCTTGTACTACTGACGCCCCTTCTCACAAGTTTCTGTGTGCTAGTTAACAGATTGGGTATCTTGTACTACTGACGCCCCTTCTCACAAGTTTCTGTGTGCCAGTGAAACAGATAGGGTATCTTGTACTACTGACGCCCCTTCTCACAAGTTCCTGTTTGTTGAAAATATATCTCAGCTGATATACTTTTTCTTTGGAGAAGAAAAAAGCATTATTTACTATGGGCTGAAGTCAGCTTGTAGCATATCATATCAGGAAATCATATTGTACATTTCTTCTTCCTCTGTTTCAGATTCTCCATGTCGTTTTGTTTATGTTTTATAGTAAAATATTCCATATTGTTGGAAACATTTTCCCATGATAATATGCAAGAAAAAATAAAAAAATAAAAAAAAATTTAGATCTGTAGTTTTTAAGTGAACAAAATGTGGTTTTGTACATGCAGTTGTTGTATCATAATTGTAGGTGGCATTTCAAAGGTGCACCAGTATGTTTGTGATCTAGAAATGTAAATGACGTATCACACAATATCTTGTCTGCTTGTATGTTTGTTTCATATTTGTACAATTGCTGAGGAAAATTGATGTCTCTCTAGGCTGTCATTTCAAATAAATGGCTATGTATTTTCATATTCACATTCATGATTGGAATGTAACCTTCTGTAAAGATATTTCTGTTTGTGAATGCTGCTCAATTAATTTAACAGTGTCATTTTGGTGCAATGGTTTTCTCTGTCGCAGAAAAATCGCAATTTGTATTAACTCTTCAGTTTGCTGTTTTCATGACTTCTTTCTTCCCAGTGTACACCTTTGTAATTTTGTGTGTATTTTCTGGTCCTATACTTGCTTGTTTTCAGTCAGTCAGAAAGTAGTCACACAGAAAACAGTGTATTTCCCTTTGTAAATTTAAATAATGTGCACACTGGCAGTATATTACACAATTTATTGCAATTGAAATAATAGTTGAGGTTTAAAGGATTAGTGTTTTGTTCTTTATAAAATGTTGATGTAAACTGAATTAATGCACCCGATGAGATAAAGCGAAATATTTCTGGCCGTAAATTGTGTAGTATATAGTTTGTGTCTTTATGATTTAAAGTAGATATGCTGTTGCAAAATGGTTTCCTTAAAGCCAGATAAGAACAAGCTTGAAAATGAACCACACCACATTGCCAGTTTGTGTTTGAAATATTAAAAGCCTGGCAGCCAAAGTAAAAAAAAAAACAATTGCACAAATTTAAAAAGAATGCAAATCTGAATAGTTGATGTATAGATATTTTTTATAGGCATTAAACATTCGTTAGTGGAATTAGTTACACATAAAAGGCACCCAGAAATTGTCTCAAATTATAGTGCTTTTGTGGGTGTGTGTATGTGATAATAGTTGCATCTGTTGCTTTTAACTTGAAGTTTGTTCCTGTTTGTGCCTTTGCCTACTAAGATTACTCCCTGTTAATCCAGTGTGGCTTTAAGGTGTATGTGTGTTAAGAGGCCAGCTACTGATTTGTGCAGAATAAGCCTTACATTTGAAGTTTATGTCGAATTGCTAACACAAGATCCACATATGCCTGCGAAGAAACAAAAGATGACTTACATATCAGTGACCATTGCATTGCTGTGTCCAGCTGTTGTATGGTTTACACACACACACAAAAAAACACAAATGCCACACCCAATTTGTTTGACGAAAAAATTATTTTTGCTTCATGATTGTAACACAGCAATAAATGTACACACAGCTAACTTGATACTAATCATAACATGTGCAATGTGTGTGCCTTCTTGCAATTAGATAATGTGTTTGTTTTTCATTTGGAGGCATGCTGAAGGTTTTACACAGGGGACATTGCCTTGTCTAGTCATGTTGTGAATGTCTCTCTGGAAAGAAACAGGAAACAGCTGCACAGTGTACTAGTGCATTAGAAAATAGCCTCCGTCTTGACACATTTCCCTTCCAAAGTAAATTGAGTGTTTAGAGGAGGGGGGGGGGGGGGCCTGCTGTGATTAGCACACACACCGTCTCCCCCGAATAAATCTCATCTATAAATTACCTGGAAAGTTAAAAAACATGGCAAATTTCCAGTTGCCTTGGTTAATTAAAATAATCATGACTGAAAGAGTGATATGGAAATCATATGCACTGAAGCATGTTTGCATGGGGCTGTGGAAGATTTGAAGTGAATAGTGTCAGCTGTTGATCTCGTGCTTGAGCGAAGACACATATTCTCTTATCATTTTTATCCATTGGGCTGGTCGTGACACTTCCTGATGATTCCATTGCAAAGTCTGGTATCATGTATATATTCATGATAGACTTATGCCTACCTGTTTTATGAATGTTTTTCATCGTCCCAACATTCTTCTTTGTCCCGGTATTTTGAATACTCTTTGGTGATTCTTTATGTCGTGGGGTGTGACTAAACCTCGAGAACTTTCACTGCTTCAGCAGTTTTTTTTTTTTTTTTTTTTGAAATATGTGTTTTCAGTGTTCTGTAGTATTTTCCAGAACTGAATCCAGCTGCTTCTTGTCATGCTTTAGTATCACTTCTCAAATTCCTCTATACAGTTTTCATCACATTTATCCATTGTCCATATTTCACGCTCATGTAATGTGACTGACCAGATGTACATACAGAGGCTTCTTTCCAGTTTATTATGTTGTATATTCTTCTCTTGCAGCATTATTGTCTCATGTGCACTATTTATGATTTCATACATGTTCGTAATGTTTTCTTCCTCTTGAGGAACAGGGTTAGTGTGCATTTCTTTTCTCAGCTGCATCTGCGAGTTTCTTCTATGCACTTTCATTTATGATGTATTGAATTCTTGGTTCCCTTTAAAAAAAATATGTTCATACTTTATTGAATGCAGGCATTTGTTGTATATTTCTGCTTACTGTAGCCTTGGTCACGGTCACACACACCCTGCTCCCCTTCCCTTAGTGATATAGAGTAGACTAAATTTAACAGTTTGGTTTTAAGAATTGTTAAATAGAATAAACGGATGGACAAACTCTCTAGACGATAAATGAGAATACATTATTTAGATATAGATACTACAGCATCTGTTTCATTTTTTATGTTTTAGAATTGCCAGGAAACTCTGCGGGCTTCCTTTACAAAAGTAGAAATATTGCCTTGAATTGTTGGTCATGTATTTTTCTATGTTTGTGAACAGAAGCTGTGGACATCATCTTTTGAACAGTCTATGCCACTAATCTATTTTTGTGTTGGACCAAGGGAAATTCACCATGCAATGACTGATTGCCACTAGTTGCTGATTATTAATTCCGTTGTCATGTTTCACATAGTCATCATGGTCCTTCTTCATAGACTATTTTAGAACAAGGTGTAACAAGCACATTTTAGCATGAATTGGTTTACAATGAGATTTACTTAATCACTGTAGATATGCAGCTCTCCACATGTTTAAAAAATAAAACCATTGTCCATGTCTGCCCCACACAAATCAGTGCAACTGTGATGGTGTTAACTTTTAACTTTTCTCATTACTTTGCATTCCATTAAATTGTTCCTTGTATGTTGAAAGCATATCCACTAATGTTTTATTTCTTTAGAGAAGGTCAGTATTGCTAAATGCCATCGTGGACTGTGGGGTGCCAGTATCATTGCATTTAACGAACAGCCATGACAGTTGATGTTTTTGGGTTCAACAGCCTTGTCAAACCATTCCGACCTGCAGTATTATTTTACTGTTCTGGATAAACAACATACTCTCCCTCTTCTCATCCCCTGCAGACTGATACCTAAAATCACAGTTGCTGCAAAATCTGACTCGGTTGAAGATTACAAAGGAGTTTCAATGTCATATCTTGTTGCTGGCTGCTGTGGTGGTGAAGTCTGGTATCATGTCTGTTGTGTCTGCTAAGAGCAGTCATATTTGATCTGTCCTGTTTCATTATTGTACTCACTTTAAGTTATGCATTTACGCTTGGGATCCATGCTTCTGAATCCTGCCCTGCTATCTGGGCAGCTTTTGTTGTATATAACAGTATATGTCAGTCAGTGTCTGTTAAGATTTTGCTTGTGTATATTATCATTTTATCCATATCTTAGATTGAATGTTTCATTCTTGATTGTGTGCTATACCATTCAAGGTGTTTATGTAATGTTTTTATTACCGCCGAATGTCGGTTTCATTATAAAGAAAGCAACATTTTTCCCCTGGCATTGGCAATCATATGGCCAAGATGGGATTGTGTAACAGACACTACTGTCTGTCCATTATAAGTATGTTTTACTGCTGGTGTCCATGTGTGAGATGACCAGCACTTGCTGCTGGAGCGGTGCGGTGTAGGTAGGAAACTCATGTCCACAGTTACAGGAAACACAACAATTGGGCTGTCTTTTTTCCTCCCCCTTTCTCCAAATTCTCTAATGTAGAGCTCCAGCAGACATTTTCAAAATAGTCACTGATAAATATCAATCATATTGATTGTGAATGTGTGTGCATATCTTCTGATTCACTTGTAGGTAGAGGATCTGTGGTTTGCACAAGGTATTGCTGTAGGTGGATGTTGCCATGGTACAGGTGTATTCCAGCATGATTGTCAGGTGAACTTCTCACGCAGGTGCTTTGATCAGTCCTGTTGAGAAAAAACTTTTCAAACCAACCAACGATATCTCTCTTTCTCTCTCTTTCTTTATATATATATATATATATATATATATATATATATATATATATATATATATATATATATATATATATATATATATATATATATATATATATATATATATATTATATATATATATATATATAGAGAGAGAGAGAGAGAGAGAGACTACAATTTGCGCTTTGATATGTTTTTCTGTGTGACACAGATCAGTGACTCAAATGTTTGCTTTATGTATTTTTTTTGGGTGGTTACTTTGTAAAATTAATTCAGCCAGCAAGAAAAGAATGATTTTATTGTCATGTTGAACATCTGTATCATCTTGCATCTCTTTAATTTTTAAGAATATATATTTATATAGAACACAATGCTAATGTACTTTTTGCATTTATTTATGCTCACATTTCTGTCCCAAAGTTCCATTTTTTGTCATCGACCAATAATTATATCAGATAATCTCTGTCACTTATAATCTTCTGAAAAGGTCTACTCTTTCACTTGATGTCAGTAACACAGGGGTATGCAATAAGTAAATCCACAATTCTTTCAAAAGCAGTCGATACTCATTTTCATTACGGCAGTGCTAGTCTGTTAAGCCAGCTCTGTTTGCTTGCTTTTAAATGTCATTGATCTACATGTCGAACTGTTAGATCTGCTCTGATATCATGTGTGGCTGAGTGGGTATGTGTTATTGGTGTGTGAGTCGGTGCACTGTTGTGGTCAGTGTAGTCTTTGAAGTCTCTACTCATTTTGATATTTGAAATAGAAGTGGACTTGATATATTACTGTGTGAATAGAGATGCCATCATGATTGAGAATATTTTGCACAGCACTAGACATTTAGCATTTAATCAGACACGCATCTTATGTAATTAACATTCTGTAGTGTTGGCATCGGCGACCAAATGTTTTCTTGTACTTTCTACGATGCCATTCCTGCTTGCAACATATGTATATAGATTTTATTTCTTCTTTTCATCTCAGTTTGAACTACAATTTGTTCTGGTTTTTTTCCCCCACGTTGTATAACAAAAGCCTGCTGTTTAGCTTGGGTTTGTAAGCTGTCTTCAGCATGCAGTTATCAGATGTCTTTGCCAACTCTAGAAACTAGAATATCCGGTTATTTTTTTTAATTTTTTTAGGTCGAAAGGGTACAACAAATACAACAAATGTGTATTCACTAAAAGCATTAATAGAGTGGTCATTAGAAGTAAATAAATACTGCTGTCAGTTCAGAAAGTCAGCTTTCCAGCCACTGCATTACAGCAAAAGTCACACACCCACCCCCCCCCCCCCCCCCCCCCCCCCCCCCCCCCTTTTTCCTGTTTTGGATTATATTGTATTTAATTATTAATGTTACAGGGTTTATGTAAGCTTTCTTTCTTGTGCATGTTAACTGATGTTCAGAGGGCCAATATTCTTTCTGACTTCAAACTGGTTTATGAGGAGGAGCATTTGAGGTCTGAAGCGATGAATTCAGTGTACATTACATTGTATTCTGTAGGAACAATTGATTCGATAATCAGAAAGTTCTATATTCATAGCATTCTCAGGAACCAGTTAGTTCTAAATATAGAGGTTCTGCCATATGCATTGTTTGTGTGTGTGTGTGTGTGTATTCATATTAGAACAATCAGTTATGAACAGAAAATATGTTCTTCTTTACCCTGTATTTTACAGACACACACTGATCTATTTAACACCACGCCTGATTACAAACTTTTACATTTATATGACGTAAGCTTTGCATATCAGATTTGATTTTTTTGGTTAAACAAATGATGTCTATACATTGGTGTATTGTGAATTCATTATTTGAAGAATTTTGTTTGTTTGTTTGCAGAAACCTTTTTCTTCACAATGTGATGTAAATTGTCATTCCAATTCATGGAGTTTATCATTGACTTCACAGGAGAAAAGGAGCACTCCGCCATTAGTGCAAAGCCTAATGGGTCTGCGACTTTTTCTTAAATATCATCTAGATTCCATTTGCTTCACAACCACAAACTTGTCTTTTTCGCCCCATACACTTAATAGAAGTAATTGTACTGTACATGAAACAAACTCTTTCTGTACCAGACAATTGTACTGTACATGAAACTAACTTTTTCTGTACCAGACAATTGTACTGTACATGAAACAAACTCTTTCTGTACCAGACAATTGTACTGTACATGAAACTAACTTTTTCTGTACCAGACAATTGTACTGTACATGAAACAAATCTTTCTGTACCAGACAATTGTACTTTTTCTGTACCAGACGATTGTACTGTACATAAAACTAACTTTTTCTGTACCAGACATTGTACTGTACATAAAACTAACTTGTTCTGTACCAGACAATTGTACTGTACATAAAACTAACTTTTTCTGTACCAGACAATTGTACTGTACATAAAACTAACTTTTTATGTACCAGACAATTGTACTGTACATAAAACTAACCTTTTCTATACCAGACAATTGTACTGTACATAAAACTAACTTTTTCTGTACCAGACAATTGTACTGTACATAGAACTAACTTTTTCTGTACCAGACACTTTGGGGGGGGGGGGGGGGGGGGGGGGAGTAAATTCAAAACTGCTAACTGTAGCCCTGAGAAGACTGAATCTTAGTTACTGCCAGTTGTGTCACAGTCCTGTAAATGCCAGCATGTAAGCAGTGACCTGTTCTCAACATGCTTAGTTAGATACCAATGGTTCTGTCTGCACCTGCGCAATGTTAAGGAGCCTGGGTATTAATATAACTAAAAAGAGCATTTAGGGAGGTTTCCTTTTGACCCAAGTTATATATTTTTTAAAGCCATATTGTAATCAGATTTTACTTGGAGCCTCAGTGATAGAGGTTGTGGAGTCATGGCATGAGATACCAGATACATGTTTGTCCTAGGCCCTAGGGAGTGTATTCCTTTTAATGCTTTACTGTGTTTGTAGTTATTGATTATTCCCTTTATTATATATCTTTATATATTTCAGAATTTACAAATGTAGATAAAAACATTTACACAGAAAGTTATTAGTGACCTGTGTAAAATGGTTGTATTTTTAATGATTGGGGGGGGGGGGGGGGGGGGGGAATTCCCAAGTTTATGACCTTGTTTAGCATTTGTAGGGCAAAAGGGTTTTAGCCTTTGGGTCTATAAGCGTTAAATTGACTGTGGAATGATCATTACAGTTACAATTTAGTGAGGTAATCTAACAACTGGAAGGCACAGTAGTGAAATGGGCCATGCATATCATGTTAGGGGTGACATGTAATTGGCTGATAAATTTTAACTAAGAAGACAAATAGCAGGTGCACAATTTATTATCTGCCATATTTCACTGAATCTCATTGAATGCTTGCTACAGAAATAAATAATGGTAAAGCTAACAAATGAATCCTTTTTACCCCAGCACAGGTGAATTTTGAATGTAGTCTGTTAAAAAGATTCCCCTGGTTTGTTTAGTGTGCATCTGACAAAATAAAGTGATGTATGTCTTCTGTGCTTCATCCTCCAGCAGAGAATAGGCCCCTAGCAAGCAGTCTTACACTGTGTCACCCTGTGCATGTAGCTCGCCCTATATTCTCACTGCACTCTCTTATTCCATTTTGCATATATTTTTGAGTCTGCCTTTATTCCTTTGACCTTGTGGGCTCCACAGATACAATAAAGATATATTATCCGTTTTTTTTTTTCCAGGATGCCTATCAGCCATCTTTTTCTTACCTCTTGATTCAATGGAATATGTTCAGCTATAGTTTAAAAAGGTCAGCATTTGCCATCCCATAAGACCATGTAATTCCTTCTCCAGTGACATGGCGGGTAGTAAATTGCTCACCCATTTGTTTTAGTGCACCTACACAGAATAGGCATAAAAGAATCTTCCACATGTGACTGCAAAGCAGACAAAGATAACCCCCGAACATTTGCTGCCGGAATCCTTTTTCATTTCCATCAGAGGTTGGGCAGTCTGGCCCAAGGGAGCCTGGCTGATGTGAATGCCAAAGAAGCCTCAGAAGGAGCAGTTATTTGTGTGACCATTGTTCAGATTTTCATGACTTCAGTACAGAAAGAGTCAAGAGTGGAAGCTTATTCACAAACTGAAATTTATTTAGTGTATCTGTGAGGCACTTTGTGACACACCCCTTTCCCCCAGACAGGATGTGTTGACAAAGAACATATCCTGTGAAAAGTTCCACAGGTGTTGTATCAATAAGATGTTGACAGTTTTCACAAATCTGTAGTCTTGAACTCATAAGGTCTGACATTGTAGCTGGAGTTTGCGTATGATGTGGACATTTGTATACAGAAAATTGATTCATTTGTACAAAGTTTTCCTATTGTCGATATCAGTTTGCGGAATAATCAGATAATCTTTTATAATTAAATTTGTACTGTAAATGATATTTTCCACATCTTGAGACGCATTGGGGGATAAGGTACCAGCCGCCATATTTTTGTGTATACAGACCGATCAGCACTTGATGGATGATGGTCAGGTCATGCTAGACTAGCTTTACTACCCACAGTATTTACTGGTGCCCATTTTGGGCCTGGTCATCACTGGAGCTGAGGTAAGTTTTTAGAAATGTCCTTGATTTATGGGGGATTTCAACTGATAGCCACAAGGCAGGCAAACAAGTGTGCTAGCTAGCCAATATGCTTTCGTTGCTTTCCATGTATGTAATGTATTTATAATTGAAACATTTACCTGCACACTTCATAAAAATAGAAAAAAAATTTATTAAAAAAAATTGTGTAAAATAATATTTAATATGCATTTTGTTTTGACTCATGACCACGTGCAGATTTTGTGCTCTGGGGTCTTATTATTTCTTCGGTTGAATGTTATCTTCGTGTATGGAAATAGTCACAGCATAAAACAGGTTGTGAGGGCACACACCATGCAAATGGTTGCTTTACATTGGGTGAAGTAAAAAAAAGTTTGATAGTAGGCATTGAAACCTTGTTGATGCGTAACCTGTATATTTGTTTTCTCATGTAACCAACCATTGCCAAGCTACTATGTGATAGTGCAAGTCTTGACATTCGCCACATTCCCTCCCATTAGTGTGGCCATGTACATGACTGTGATTGTACTTCTCTATTGTCTCATGAGCTACCATGTTTTAAATTAATGTTTTTGTGTTATCAAGAAAAGAACTCTACCATACCTGATATTTTAAACTGGCAGAATAGAAAAATATTATAGCAAATTGTAACAATGGTCAATCTTTCCCGATGCACTTTCCACCTATCTGATTTTTGCCCATATTTCCCCCCTCTGCTGTGTAAATGTGGCAGTTTGTATATTTAAAGACTGGCATTTTCTTCCAAGTTGCTTGTGAAATAGGCTGAATTGAATGAGAAGAATCTCTCTGGACTCTGCCTTGTATGCTCATTGTGGACATATTTCAAACACAGATTCATAGGCAGCAGCACAGAATGGAATCAAATGTATTTGGGAGCCTCTAGTCTTCTTTCATTGCACATTCATCAAGTGTATCATCGGTGTATTTGTATGTCCCATTTAACCGAGGATAGTGAATTATTTTCATTTTGCTAATCGCAGTAATACTTATCTATATCACTTTGTCAGCCTCCAGAGCAACATAATTCATAGTGTGCCGTTTTTGCCAAAGACAGAAAGAAGAAATCAAAAGTGTCTGCAACATTCCTACATTGTACTTAATGATGAAATACCACTTGAACAAACTGGTAACTTAATTGCAGCATAATTATTCATTGGTTTCATTTAATAACTTGGACAAGTGCAAATTTTTTTTTCTGGCCTGATAATTTTTTTTTACAGCTGACTTAACTGATCATCAGTCCCTGGTATGTTTGCTTGCCTCCTAACAATGGATACTCAAAATGACAGAACAAAGCGGTCTTTCTTGATTCAGTCCTCACAGGTTATTTTTTCTGACACAGTTTTGATGCAATTAGAATTAAAATGTCCTAAATAAACTTCAAAGCTCATATACCTTTGTTTTGTAATTGATAGCAACAGGCATGTTTTTTGTATGAAGAAGGGATAAGCAATAAGGCAACATAAGAGGATTTGTAACCTCATGATAAACAGACATATTTTTATATGGATTGGCAGATGTTCGCTGTGTGGATTTTGGGAACCCATTTTGAGAGAGAGAAAACGCCCTCTGCCCCTTAAGCAAACTTTAAAAGAGAGCTAATTAACAGTTTGCTGAAAGATAGTGGGACACCTGACAATATAAAAATCAAAAGTGATGGTTATCCTACCAGGAATTAAACTTGTCACCTTAACATGACGATGTTGCCTCTCAGCAGGATTTTCGTACCAATCAGTTCTTGCTGTTTTATTGGAGTTGAGGGTTTCCCAACCAATTATTAATTAAACAGCATTTGTGGAATACTAAATTCAAACGCTTACTTTGAAATAGTGAACTAAAAAAACTGTTGCCATGTCAGTTCTGAGAACATGAACACCTTTAAAGCAGGACAGTGGCTTGCTTGAAGCGATTCTCAGTTGTACATTTTCTGTTTGTCAAAGTCGGTATCACATGAATTTGCAGATAAAATGTATAATTTAAGGGGTTTGGGGGCGCCATTAATGTTTGTAGATAACAGCTGGCAGTATTTTTTTCAACACTTTTGTTGCTATTGATTCATTGATTTATAATTATTCTGCATTGATTTTGGACAACAACAACAACAAAATTTAATTTCTCTTCCAGTCTTCAGTTTCCATTGAGATTTATAAAGTTGACATCGAAAAGGCCTGATTCCTTCCATCTTCATTTTCACTGTATGATTTTTGTAACTGTCTGAAATGTGGTTTCATTGTTACAGTATTATCAGTCTTTCCGTCTGTCACTGCCAAAGAATTAGATGGATTACAGTCATCACTTGAATTCTGTATTAACCATTAAAAAGGGTTATTTGACAAGCTGTGCTGTGGTTTATTCACAGACTATTTATAGACTGCAGTTTCTGTGCCTTTCTGCCCAGAAAACAAAACAGAATCAGTAAAATTTTCAAACTTAAAACTGAAAATGGCAGATCATGAGTGTTTTGTTAGGTCCCTTTGCAGAAAGTGCACACAGAAATGCAGTAAATGGCAGCAGCGATGTTAAAACTGGATCATTTGTAACAGGTGTTGATCTCGATTAAAAAAAAATGAGTTAATTACCAACAAATAATGGTGAGAGTGTAGTTTAAAGAAATAAAAAGGGAGAGGGGAAAACATTAGAATCAAATAACTTTGCATCCTGTTGCCGTTCCTTTGTAAGATATCACTGTCATCATGGTGTGCTGGAAGACCACTGTGTTTGCCTGCCAACTTTCCCACCTGAACTTTTATGCCTAATGTGACCTTGATATCTCGCGTCCACTGTCGTACCGATTGACCTCCACCTCTTTTTTTTTCAAGTTTCTCCATTACGGTTCTCGCCAAACCATTGTGGCATTTCATAAGTATTTCACTTTGCGAGAGACGGCACAGTTTATAACCCACTACCCCTGGATATTCAGATCATGAAAAGAGCTGTACACTCAAAAGCACTTAGGCCTGTATGAGGATGACAGATAATGACATACACCTGGTTACTGTAGATTAAGAGTTTTTTTTTTTTTTTTTTTAAAGTACACTTTTTGACCCACTACCTCTTGATATTCAGATCATGAAAAAAGCTGAACACTCATAAGTAGATACACATTGAGTCATAGTAAACACTTAGGACTGTATGAGGATGGTGGCAGATAATGACATACACCTAGGTGCTGTAGACTGAAAGGGTATGCAATGTTGATCACACGGTGACTTTCACTAATTCCAAGATATGTTCTCCTGCAATTGAAGATGTCCTTTATACTGTACAGACTTCAGTTGAGATTTTTTTTTAAACTGTCATTGACGTTTTTTTTTTCTGTATGACATTCTGGCTTCATGCCAATTTCTGGTTTCTGTTAATATCTCTGTATGCTAATTAAGTATGGTGTTTTGATTTCTCTCAACATTAATGTGTTAATTGACAAGTCAGTGATCTTACTGAAGTTAACAGGAGGAAATGTAATGTCATTCACAGTTAGCAAATTGTGTGCAATATTCATGTACTATATATAAACTGAATTGAAACAGGTTTCTAATATAACTTGAAGGAAATTTTGTTTTGATTTTATTGATTGATATTTTGATCTGCGGTTTGTTTGTTTAATAGATGTTTGAAAATCTCATAATATGCAAGAACTTAACATTGAAGTCCATCCCTCACAAGCACACAGATGTGGCTGTCTCATATCATATTTCAAAAACTTGTGGCTGATTTTTTTAAAAGAAATAAAATTATAATTTTGTAGGTGTATTTGTAAGTAGTATTTGAGGGAATCAGCCAGGACTGTGTATAGACCAGAGTGCCAGCTGCCGGTATCATTAATTGGTAGGCAGGCATGTATGTGTAGTTCACAGCTTTATTTATGTATGTTTAAGCTGGAGCATATCAAACAGGCTTTTATCTTTCAATTCAGCAACACCAGTGGTTATCAGATTTAGTCAGGCCTTTGTTCCCTTGCCTTCTGTATCCCAGACTTATCCCCCCCCCCTTTCCTCTAAATTCTGCAACAACTGTTTTGCTGTTCTGTCTACTATAAATAAGCATCATGACATAGTTACAGTTTCTTAGACTAGAAATAGTGCTTCAAGACTTTCAGTTTTACTTTTCCTATTGCACATACATCTCAGCAGATTTGTTTGTCTCTCATTTAATTGGGTCCTAATTCTTTGACCTGTCTAGATCATGCGAATGCCTATGCTACCAGCAGCATCGTTTTGTGGCCTTATGAGGCATGCATGCCTTGCTTGTCTTCTGATACAAGATGCGCACATATTAGGAAGGTTATTGCGTATGTTAAAATTTATTTCTTGTGGGGATGATGTACGCTTAGCATTTGGGGTGGGGGCACTGAGTTGTGCATCATTGGGGCATGCATGCCCTTCTCCTTGATACAAGTTGGGAACATAGAAGAAAGGTTACTGCCAATGTTAAAATGCATCAAATCCCTTGATCTTTCAGTTGATCCCAGGTGGGGACAAGATAGCCATACCTTTCCCTTTGGGAGCCGCTGAGTTTCACTGTTAGGTACAGACATGTTTTTGCTGCCTGTTCTTTCCATTTCTAGGCATTATTGTTTGCCAAGTGCAACAGTGTGTTTAATCAAATATGTACAGGTATTTGTTGTTAGTAAGACAGGCTGATATGTGATTTCATCTGATACAAGTGAACATAATTTAAAATTGTTGCTGTGTATTCTCTGGTATTTGCTGTCAGATAGGATTATGTCTGGGTGTTTCTAAAACAGTATCATTGCAGATGCAGGTAATTTAGCTCTTGAAATTTCACATGTGGTCTACAGCTACTGAAATAAAAATATTTTATTAGTGTACTTAACGAATTCTCTTTTTTCGTCTTTGGTGTAGGCCATTTGTAAGAGGTGATTACCAGACTATACCTCTCTGAAATATTGTTCTTTTTAGAAACAACCTTTATAAGATGACAGCTTATCACATCTGTATCTCCTATGACCATGTGAATTCCTAAGAACTTCACATATATATTGGGTCAGTTTAAATCAGGCAATCAGTTCCATTTCCATTCCTCGTCGCCTTTTCTTTCCACAGTTTAAAGGCAGGAATCTATTTTCACAGCTCGGTGTGTTTAGTAAAAAAAATTTAAGGGCCAAGATCACATTGACATGAAACTGAAAGTCCGGTTGAAATGTGTAATATTGTTAAATGTTATTTATACATTGACTCCTGTTGTTTTACATCAGACATGCTTTAATTCTCACCCAGTTCTGTATATTTGACACCCTCAAACACAAAGGTTGTTATTTTTGTAAGAAATGCCACAACGTAAATTGAGGTAAGCATTAACTAATATTGGATGTTATTTAGGCTTTGAAATCTACAATTAGAAAGCCTTACCTTCCAGCATGCAGACACTGGAGCCCAAGCATTTAGTTGTGACTGTCCTAGTGATTGACACCTTGTTTCTCGTTCATTTATTGTGCATTCAACAATGATAGCCCAGTCTTCCTGATGATATGCATGGGTTGTAATGTCAGCACTGCATGAAACTGTATCCAGAGTGGTTCGCATATAGCTGCCGCTTATCTTCATCAAGCTGAAAGCATTCTATGTCTACTTGCAGCACAGAGCAGACCCTAAAAGGGTGCTTACATCAAAGAAGTTGAGAGAAAAGAAAAAAATTGTGTGTGGCCAATACAAATATCTTAATGAAGCTTTACCAGCTGGCAAAGTGTTAATTGTGCTGCACATAATAAGTGTATTTCTGCAGGTATTATCTATGTTATGATTGTGAAACTACATCCAGAGTGATTCCCCTCTGTATGGCTGGTGCTTACCTTCACCAGTCAGCTGAAGGTAATCAAGGTCTACTTGCAGCACAAGGCAGAGAGGGAGGTGGTGCTTAATCAAAGAGGTTGAGAGAAAAAAGAACATTTGGTGGATACTGTTATCTAAACGTGGCTTTAGCAACTGGTAATGTGTAAACTGTGCTATGCACACAAGACAAGTATTTCTGCGTAAATGGTGGATATTATCCATTTGATGCTTCATAGAAGAGGCAAGCGCATTATTTTGATGTATGTCTTTAACATTAGTGTTGACAATACATGGCAGCTATAGTCATCATTGGTGAATCAACCGAGTGAAACCAAACTTAGTCTCACAGTTGCACTCTTGAGATGTAGCCTGTATGCATGTCGCAGACAAACTCCTTTATCTTTGTTGCCTTCACAGAGAAACTATCAATGGAAAGCTGAAGAATTAGTGCTGCATTAGCTTCACTGCAAGTTGTGCCTTCTTTGTTGAATATGATATACCTGAACAAGATCGGTACAAGTCAATGAGATGCTGCTTCCATTCTTGGCCTACTACATTTTGGGATGTCATAATTCAAAAGTCATTTACTTCATATTGCCTGTGATTGGATCAATACGTGCATAAGAAAAAAAAATCCTTTATGTGGGGATCTTAACGTTGGCTGTTTGCTCACTTTGTAGATATTTGGTGATGCATGTAGTTCTGTTTATTATTATGTACAATTGTATGGAAAATATATCAGGGTCTCATTGCTATCTTGTCACATGCATAATGAGAATATTTGTAGTATGTGTTTTTAATGTTATTGTGTATTTATACCTTTTTGTCCATTGTGTCTGTTTTTCTCATGCTCATTGATGGTGCAGAATAACAATGTACAGTATATATATTTTTTCCTCTCTCATTATGTTTAGTGAGCCAAAGGGCTGTAGCCCAGTGCCATTGGATCACTCCATTTTTGTATTTTCTTTCTGCCCTACTCCCCAGATTTCAGGTGAAAAATGACAAGAAGAAAAACAAAAAAGGATTAAGAGCCAGATTGGCCGAAGAGGAGAGTGAATAACCACTGGTTTACCACTAGAATGATATCTTTGGACTGGGGCAGCACTTGTTACATTGGTTATCTTGGTTTTTTTTTTCCCTCTCAGAATATTGGACATGACATTTATATTGTGCCCGTAGCTTGCTTTGAATATAAATTCCAAAATAAAGTCTTTATTCATTTTGATATCGTCTCCTGTTGAGTTCTTGATTGCCTGCTTTAAAGGAGTGAGAGATGAAATCAGCAGAAATAATCAGAATGCTAGAACGTTGACACGTTGGTGGCAAAGATCTTTGGTAAGAAGTGAAAAATCTAAAAGCAGCTCACAGCTTTAGAACTGACAGTTTGACAGTCTACATACATGATTAGAATACTCTAGACAGATTAAAAAAGAGTAATGATTATGTTTTGAAAGAAACCAACTAGTGAAGATAAACTGATTGCCCACGTTAGAGACAATCTACATTTTTTGGTCATGTCATGAAGAAAAGAAAACTGGAGTATGCTGTGACAGTAGGAAAGCTGGAGGGGAAGATGCTTGACATTTTGACATGGCATGGAGGATCATCCGTGTCAGAGTTGATTGAATTTTGATTGAAAATGCACAAGTTGAAGCTTGTGGTTAGACATAACAACCAACACCACATGGCTTCAAGAAGTCATCAATATACCAGGCTGTTGAAAAAAAAAAAGATGTGCATAGGAGCAAAATTATTTTTACAATTTTTTTTTTTTGGAGTAAACATATAATAGACAAGTTAGAAAGTGTGCCAGGGATGATATTTTACAAATCATCATCATCATCATGTAGCAGGTTCTTTGCAAAACGTCGCTCTCATCACAGTCTGCCTGAAAGAAACTCAGTCTCTCATCAGTTCTCCTGCCTCATGCACTTTCACACACTCTAGGAGTCACTTATATCCTGTGCCCATCTTCGTGTTGGTCGGCCCCTGCCCCTCCTTTCTGGTACCATGCCTTCTGCTATAAATTTTTCCAATCCGTCGTGGCGCTTGATATGACCAAACTATTTCAGCTTTTGTGAAAGGATGCTGTTTATTAACCAATCTTCCTTGATGTTCAGATCTTTTAAGATGTCAATATTTCTCATCTTCTTTGTCCAAGATATTCTGAGAATCATTCTATAGCATTTCAGCTCAAAAGCTCCTATTCTCTCTCTTAAGGACTGAGAGATAGTCCACGACTCACATCCGTATGTAGCAACAGGAAAGATGCATGCTCTCAAAATTCTAATTTTGATCTCCTTGCTGGTGCTTAACAACAGACTTTTAAGGCTGTTCAATCTTCTTTTAATTTCTATTGAACAGTCTCCATTGTTGTTTATTATAGAGCCTAGATATTCAAAGTTTGTGACATTTTCAATTTCTTCATCATTTATTGGTTTTTTTTGGGTGACAGCCAGTTTTATCTGTGGACATCATTTTCGTTTTCTTTAAATTCAAGAACAGATTTTGATCTTCACTGTGCTTTTGGACAGACAATATTAAATTTTCTATTCCCTTTACACTGTTCGAAAGAAGGACTGTGTCATCTGCGTAGCGGAGTTCCGAAATAGTGTTGCCACCAATTTTGAGTGGATCATAACTGTCACAAGTCTGGCCATTTTTGACATTTCTCATTTTACAAATAGGCTCTTCAAAAAAAGTCGTAGCTTAAGAAGAAGACTAATAGTAATGTAAAAAAACTAACTGCAAATGGGAAAAAATGAATAGGCCTAATACTACCTAAAAAGCATGTGGTAAAAGGTAAAGAATTAGCAGTTTGCTGAAATTTGATGTGTTGCGCAGATATCGCAGCATTTTTTTTTTTAGCCTGCACAAATGTTTAGGTCAGGTTTGAATACCTTACCTAAAAATAGCATGGAGGTCCTCTTTGAGCCAGATAACTTTTGTAAAATCCAAGTTGACATCAAATTATACTTAACTTTCAGTGATAGCGGTCATAGCATGAGTCACCTGATACATATGGTTGTTTTTGCCCCAGAGAATCTATTGCATTTAATGCTTCACCCAATTTGTGCTTCTTGATTACTCCCTCATATATCTTTGTATACTTTATAAAAGGAGGGCGGGGGTAAAAACAAAATAATTGTAGATAACAAATTTTTAAGGATTTTATTAGTGACCTGTGTAAAAGGATTTTTTCCAGGAATTCCATCAAGGTCAAACTGCCCTTTTCTCTGTGGTGAGAGGATGAGGCCTATGAGTAAATCAAGAAGAAGGTATACATCTGGGATAATAAGATTCAACTGAAGTAATACAACATAAGATCATTACTGAGCTGATTTTCTGAGAATATATACAGTGGGTACAGAATATCTGATTCTTTTTCAGTCAGAGTGCATCTGCTTGAGAGGTGAGCAATGAACAAGCACTTTGTCCCCATGTTCAGCAGCCAGTGCGGGTCCATTTCTAGTTGTACTCACTGAAATGAATCCTGAAAAATACTAAAACCAACTAACTTTGCAGATCAGGGAGGAAACATGATAAATATATACCAGTGCTGTAATTCTTGATGCGGAGATCAGCATTTAGACAAATCATTAGATCAAAGCAGTGTTTCCCCGTTGTAAATTTGAACAAAGAAAACACAAACAGTAGATTGCACAATTTATTGCTTGGTATATTTAGTTGTATTTCATCAGGTGCATTCGTCACCTGCGCCAGGAACTCTGTATACAGAAAGATGTGGTTCTGTCTTTACAGCTGCCCTGGTAAAAACAGGCAGTCATGTATGATCCTTGTTAAATTTGTAGTCATAAAGAATTCACTTATCTACTTCATTTATGTAATTATTACTGTAGTACGCACCTGACAAGATACAGCAAAATATGCCAGGCAATAAATTGATTATTTATAGCATATAAATTCCAACATTAAGCTACCAGTGCCAAACATGGTCACTATCTAAAGCCCATATACGCAAAATCACCACCTGCGAGATGAGGTGCCTGAGAAAAGCAGCCAACCTAACCATCCGAGATCGAGTGAATAATAAAACTATAATTGTGGGAAAGACACATTGTACTAGATTCATCCAGAAACAGCAGATCAAGAGGTTTGGCCATCTCGTTAGAATGCAGCAAGATCAAATACCATCACAAGCACTACATCTCAGAAGATCAGCTACAAGAGCAAGAGGACGGCTGCGGAAAACATGGATCTTCTTCTTCTTCACTTCCTCTTTTACCGCTGTGGGTGTCGAGGAAGATATAAGGTTCTGTTTCTAGCTCTTCTGGCCGCCTCAACCATAGGCACATCGTGCTGTTGTAGAGTTTCTCTGATGTTATCCTTCCATCTTGTTCTTGGTCTACCTCGTGCTCTACATCCTTCTTCTCTTTCCATGTATGCTTTGTATGGTATGGTGTCACAAAGCATTTTCTCTAAGTGGGCAAACCATTTCACTTGCTGTCTTCGTATGTAATTTAGAATTGGTTCTGTGCCGACTTTTTCTCTTATGATCTCATTCCTGATCTTATCTCTTATGGTCACTCCATGGATCGACAACATTAAAGACACTCTACGCCTTCATGGCACGACAATAGCCAGTGGCAGCCAACGTGCACTGGATGGCAAATTATTCCTTCCCACGCCGCTTAACGGTAGAAGTGGTTTATGATGATGATGATAAATTGTGCAATCAATTGTTTGTCTTCTTTGTTCAAATCATTAGATATACGGTCCCCTCAGCAAATGCATGTTAATGAAACCAGCAACAAGTAAATTATAATCTTTTCAACATCCACTAGCTATGTTCACTTCTGTTGACTTTGGTCTGGTTCAGAACTTGAGTTTTGCTTGCACATCTGTGTTACAGATCTAACTTATTTGTATGCAGAATGTTGGTTTCTCACCTTTCATGCAGATGTACTTTGACTTCAAAAAGAGACACCCTCTAATTAGTCACATTATGCGAAATGCTTAGGGGTGCATAATGGAGCAAATAACCAACATTCAATGTAGATCTCATTTATTTCCTTTAAGCTAAGATGGACAGACAAATTATGCTGAGTTAAAAATCGATACCACAGCACGCTGAACATTTTTTAAAAATTTTTATTCCCATCATTCACCAGTTAGAGTATAAATTCATTTAAATTACAGTTGCGGACGTCAAATTCTCTATACCCATGACTCCCAATTAGCTAAACATGTAGCCAGTCATGATTTTTAAAGGTCCACCATAACTGTTGTCATTAAGAACAAGTATAAAATATGATTAAAAAACACACAAAAAGCCCAGTAAATTTCCAATGTGCATAAACTTTTATTTATAACAAATTAGTAAAGTTACCAAGTAAATGATACACAGACCCTTTGAAATATCTTCCGTAGACCTCTGGACCATAAAATGGAAAAGGCTTTCTTTTATTACAGTCACTAACAAAAAAATAAAGTGTCATACATTAGTACCGTGTCATATCATCAGCATGTGCCATGCCAGTAACCAACAAAGTGGTCATGGTTATCTCACATGATCACCAGAATCACAGATCAGGTCAGTTCCCTGTCCCACCCAAGCATTTACCTCTTTGTCTTGCTTTTGCTTTTTTCCAATGAAGTTTCTTGCCAGCCGCCACCAAGTTTTAGAGTTTATTTCTTCTCCAGACACGTCCACAAATAGTGACTGTCTTAAGTTCTTCTTACCAGTGTTCACCGGCTGTCAACTCTGGCAGAAACTTCTGGACTTTGGCCCTGAGCGTTGTAAATACATTAGTCATAGAGATCTGCAATATTTAGATGCAGACATGGTTCTTTGCTTCTCTGATGGTAACACTCCTAACTAGTCAACTTTTATGACACGCTCGTTAAAGAGGCAATTCTCCCCCCCCCCCCCCCCCAACATGTGCCCCATGGAGCATACGTTTAATTTCTCCAGTTTATGGTCTTCATTTTTTTTTAAAAGGAAGACTGCTTCAGCTATTTTGTGTGAAATTCTTTATATTTTTCTCATAAAACACCTTATGGCTGATTCAATTATAATTAATCTTGGCATCTTTGAAGAAGGCAGCTTGCCATAGCTCCTCTTCTTGGTAGTGACCACCCTAGTGAGTGTTCAGAGCCAGTCACTATATCATGCTTAAAAAATCCTGGTTGTCTTATGTTTAATTTATCAAATCAGTTGATAAGTTCCATTCTGCTACAGAGGTGGAAGTCTAACAGTTAATTCATGACAATTCTTGTCAAGATGATCTGATTATCTATACATGTGGTTCAGTTTTGAGAGGGAAGAGAAGCGCATGAGGGTTCGTAGCGAAAGTCAATGGAAAATCTTTAGTACAAGACAGCCTAGTATACCATACCACCACGTCTAGCATAAGAATGGAGATGGAGGCAGTCACTGCAGCTTTGCGGTGGCTAGAGAACAAGATACTCACACATGTCGTAATTGTAACAGACTCTGAAAGCATGCTGAGAAAGTTGAAGACAGGGTTGCTTCGAGCAGAGTGGCAAGCTTTAGTGGGAAGGTCA
Source organism: Candidula unifasciata (assembly GCA_905116865.2). Classification (NCBI taxonomy): domain Eukaryota; kingdom Metazoa; phylum Mollusca; class Gastropoda; order Stylommatophora; family Geomitridae; genus Candidula; species Candidula unifasciata. The sequence goes on from CAJHNH020000584.1 coordinate 66,783, forward strand.
CAGGTTGTGAGCATACTTTGGACCTTTTTTCCAGACTGCTGGTGTGGTAGGGAATGAACAGGCAGACAGATTGGCTGGATCAGCACCACTGGGTGGTGAACTGATACATGACAAGGCAGACGTGGTCAAGGCCCTTTGGGAACAAGTAATGAAGTTTAAAGAAAAACTGAATTATTATGGCCTGGAGAAATTGATGCACCTGGGTGTAACCAGAGGGTCTGGTCGGCTCATTATACTTAGAGGAAAGGCAAGACGGACAAATAACCAGACCTGGACCAGTACCATCAGTACTGGAACTCTGCGCTGGCTGCGGGGGGACTAAGTGTCTTCTTCTTCTTTCGTTCGCCTGAAATAAGTTGTCTATATCAGCAATTTTGTCTCTTGTATAAATTTCACTGTTGTTAATTCATTCAGTGGTTCATAGAGTTTACGTTCCACTCTTGTTCTTTCTGGCCAAAAGGTTTGCCTTAATGTGTTAAATTCGGTGCAGTCCTGGAGTACATGCTCTGCTGTCTGGGGCACCTTTCCACAGGTGCACATGGCTGATACGCCTATCTTGAATTTTGTGTACATGTGGTTACATAATCGGTTGTGCCCTGTTCTGAGGCGGAGGATAATGACTTGTTCTGATCTGTCCATAATAAAATAGTCGTCTTGTGCTGGGGCTGGTGGTTTCCTGATTGATTTAATGATTCTTTTCTTTTGGTGGTATGTGACTGGTACATCCGGCTGCACTTTTGTCGCACCTTCTCCTGCCAGTTGATCAGCTGTCTCATTTCCAGGCACTCCACAATGTGATGGTATCCACTGCATTACAACTCTTAGCTGAAGGCTAAGTTGTGTCAGCAGTGTTTGCAATTCTGGTAGTTTCCTAGACTGGAGTGCTCCAAGTACTGATTTTGCATCTGTCAGCATTACTACATACTGGGAGCCAAGATTGGTATTTAGCAGTTTCTCTGTTGCTATCTTGATAGCCTGAGTTTCTGCATCATAGTTATGGCAGTACTTTCCGGTTGGTACGCTGGACTTATCCCTAGTACCATCTGGGAATTCTATGTACACTCCAGCACCACCATTTCTAACTGCACTGGGACTGAGTGTATATGGCAATGCTCGATGTCACTTCTTAATTCAACTCAATTCTGCTTGAGGGGCAGCTTCAGTTGATTTCCTGTCAGCCCATTGTTGTTGTTATCGATCCAGCGGCGCATGAGCTTTCACCCTCTTGCCCAATGCCATGCAGTCAGCCCATATTCTCTGCCTTCTTCTCTGAAACCGAATGTGATTTTTTTTCAGTTCGTTAATGGGGAAAATGTGTAGCACTGCTTTTTTGTGTGCAGCAGCAGCAGAAAATTAGGCTACTTTTGACCGTGATGCTACAATGCATCATCATCAAGTATCTTGTCGACTGGCGTAAGACCTCTGACAATGTTAACGTGACTTACTCCATTTAAAAGTTATCGTTGTTGAGTAATGCCAGTTCTCACCACGGGCGCACATTCTGAATTTCACCTCATACCCTGAAGGTTTCACTGTATTTTCTTGGTATCATTCTTGCCAGGGCTTTCTTTCTTAGCAGTGATCATCATCATCAGGTGCCTTGCCGACTGGGCGATCATGCCTCTCCACAATCTGCCATCTCCTGCAGCATGTATCAGTTCGTGTGCCTACACACCTCCATGCCATACAACAAGACTGTCAAGCATCTTCTCTCGTCTTCCTCTATGCCTCCTTCCACAGATCTTTCCAGTGGTCACAACATGTTCTATTTTCCCTCTTCTCATAACTTTGCAGTGATCATGCTGGTCAAATAAACACAGCTATGGTCTATATACTTGAGAAAATATTAATTACTCATAGTTTTATTTAGATACTGCACAAACATGTTTGTGAGCTTACTGTTATCATCAACAGGATGCATCTTTGTGTATGTGATAAACTGACGTCTATGGCGCTGAAGTTCAGCCACACTGACTAATCTACTGAACATTACGTCTTCTTTTGTGTGAGGAATTCTAATTCTGTCACCGGGAACTGCAGTCTTCTGGGATTGTATGAGAGAAGTGATAACATCTTGGGTTGTTTTATCAAGTTCATAGAGAAAATTTGTTGAGGATAAAGGCTGTGACTGTGTTGACTGATTCGGTGGTGGCGCTTTCAGCTCAAATAAAGCATTCGCTATTTCTGACATATCTAAAGAGTTATCTGGAAGCACAGAAAATAACGGCTTATCCCATCTGTTATTTGGAGAAGGACATTCAAACCGCATGATGAGTTCATCAATCAGCTTATCATCATATCTCTCATTCTCACTTCTTGATAAGTTCCATCGCCTGGTTGTGTCAGCATCTGTGACACAATAAATGACACAGTGTGGTGTCCTGCAAGACTTTGTTACACAGTACAGCTCATATCGAAACCCTTTGATGTAGTTCATTGAGTCAAGTATTACAACATCCTCTTTGCCTAGAAGTCTCTGAGCCATGGATTTCAGATTTCCACGAGTTTCACGCTCTTTATGAGAGTCAGAGTAGATTTCATTCCTGTTTGTGTTCTCAGGATGGTCAGAAATTAGGTGAACTTTCTTTGAAGGATAGTTCAGTGTTAGGTATTCATACAGCTGTTGACTGCGAGTTGACTTTCCACTGGCAGGAAATCCGCACATAACAACCAGAGGCATGGTGGGAACAATTTCCTGAGAATACAAAATTGAGGTAATGAGAAAATAAGCAATGTGAATACAGAGTGTGCAATCAATATTATAAATTATTTTATTTTAACTAAGTAAATACTAATTATCTGCAAAATCAAGAACCTTGACCTTATTATGTATATATATATATTTTTTCGTCTACTTTTCATTCGTCCGAGTGACAAAAATGTGTTGTGCATGTTTACAGCAGAGTTGCAATATTTGCACCTCTTGGCCAACACATCCGACTTCATTGAGCATTTGTTGACCAGGTTAACTTCATGGATAGTTTTGTGGGACAGGGACATGTGGCCTTATTTGTGTAGTGTTCTTTGTCTCCTTATCTACAAGTGTTGCCCCCTGGAGACCCCGTCCAGGGCATCTGCGTGTAGACAGACTGGCCCCCAAGGAAAGACAAGGGCATTTTTTGCCATCAAAGGAATGCAGAGCCGACACATGGCACTCTGGTCCTGGGCTTTCCCAAGGAATCAGCACGTCCTGCACATGACTGCTTAGCCTCTCATTTGTATGTTGAGCTTCCCAATTGTCACGGGCTGCATCCTTCAGAGATCAGCAGGGAGCAGCTTGTGGGTCTTGGACTTCCGTGGTCACAACAATGGGTACATGTTTCTTCCATACGTTAGACACATTTAACAGTTTTATCTGAAAAATAAGCAAGACTGTATAACAAAAGCATGCATCTGGCGAGGCTTTCCCTTTTTCGTCCCGACACTCTGGTGAGTGGGGCCAACAGTATTGGACATGTGAACCTTTCTGCCAATAAGTAGGACTTTTTAAGTCAGACAATCAGGACTTTGTTGCTGTGATATAGGACAAGTGTCTGACGGACATTTATGCCATATCAGCTCATGGACAGTGGCAGACTGTCATGAAGCGTCTCTGTGCTGTGATGACGACACTGAGGAACAACATGGGATGTTCAGAGACAGGACTGTTCCGTGAGTTACTGCTCGCAAGAGATATTGCTAGTCTAAGCTGCTAGCAAATCTCTTGTTATAGAGCTAAATCTCAGCAATTAATTAAATAAACCTTCCCACTCTTCAGATGTTTTAACAGATGGTTGTCATTTAGTATGTTTGGCAAGCCACCTATGTTCCAAATGGGCCTCGAAAGTAATTTCCCCCCATGGATTTAGGGTGGTCTGATAAGAGCCAGACTGGACATTACATCTCTAGAGGCAATCAACTCCGAAATCCTCTTTGGTACTTTTCAGAATATCACCCTCAGAAGAGCCCATCTGAAAGGAATTCAGCTCCTCACCAACTCTCTTGTTCAAGGTGTCTCATGTTCTGATCGGTCCCTATCTTACATGGTACTATGCCCTGCACTACTGTCGTTTCCAAGCCACTGTGATATTTGATTTGCCCAAAGCTTTTTTTCTGGTGGCAAGCAACTGTACACAGTACATGCATCTGTTATATATTCATCCTTTTCTGTGGCAAGTACCAGCACCATTCATCTAGAAAGAAGCCATGGGTCTACCCAAAGTATTTCAATTTCAGAGAAAATACCCCTCACTATCAATATTTGAATTATTGAGCTAAATAGTGTGAGAAGACATGTAATAAGATCTTCTGGAGTGGTGATGAGGCAGACCAAGAAAGACTTTAGATACAGAAATTGTCTGACTGAACAGGCTTCAAACATGCAGACATGAAATTCATTCAGATGACGAGGGAACTGACAAGACAGTCAACAGAACTGGTTGCCCAATGACAGGCGCTGATATTGGTCTGATATGATGAACTGAATGGTGTGTTTCTCAGGAGGATCCATTCTCCCATGTGGAATGAACAGCAGAAGAGGAAGAGTCCAACCAATCAAGACTATGGTAGACTGAGAATTTTCAAGGAACCTTAGTTGTGACAGAACTAGAGAATGGCTATGATGAAAGCGATATTTTTTTGAAAACTCAACTTCTTGATCGCATAAAAGTGAAAGAGCAGTTGGTAGGTAGGTTGGTAATTGTACTCCACCAGGACATCACACAAGCGATAAACACCCTGTGACACAAAGTGCGGCTATCCTCTGAATAACGGTCACAAATTATCGAGGCCGAAAATATGCCCTAACAGGGCCTCAGTTATATGTAAGTTGCGGACCTCTTTCCGGCGACTACACCACATACCGCGGAAAAGCTTCCGCAAGTTAAAGTCACCCCCGAGAGTTTCCTCCACGCCGCTAGGTGGGGCCCAGAGGGGCTAAACTGGATTGCTGGGACTCATGAGCAGCAGCTATCGCATCTCCCTGCAGCTTCCTCCATTTTTTTGCTAATGAATCCCAGCCATCTAGTTTAGCCCCCCTCTGCGCTGCGGGGGAACTCTCGACAATGGCGGTATAGTCGTCAGAAAGAGGGCCGCAATTTACATACAACTGAGGCCCTGTTAGATTATACTTCCGGCCTCGATATTTTGGGACTGTTATTCAGAGGATAGCGCCACCATGCGGATTAGGATCACCCGTTGTGGATAGGTCATGGAAGGCGCGTTCAGCCGTTAGGCCAAATTTCAGACTCGGCTATACTTAGTAGGGCCCCTGTCAAAAGCCAAGGTGGGCACTGTGGCTGTGGTTTACAGCTAGGTTGTGAAAATATATGCGCTAACTGGGCCCCATATCCGATTTAGCAAATTCACTTTAATGATATATATGTTAAAGAGTTGGTCTACACCCCCCCCCCCCCTCTTCAAAAACATTTGAAGCGTATGGCTAACCCTAACCTGAAGCAGTATTAACTCTTTGAGCCCCTGGAAATGCATCACGCACTAATTGGTTACTGCCTGGCAGCCAAATAGACGCCTAACAAGTGAAGGTTTTTAATTTACCACTTATCGGTAATAACACGCAAACCGCTCAATTTAAACTTCCTTTCCGGTTCTCAAGCATATAGTGAACACACGTGGGTCTGGTGAGTTTTTAACACTAAAAATCTATATTTGTGTGGTCTACTATGTTACTAAACAATTGTCTGAAAACAATATGTCTAATCAGCCATCATCATCATGCCCAGCAAAGCGATTTACTGCTTTACAAGCATAAAATTTAATAAAACAGTGGATCGATCAAAGTGATGTGGAGCTGGATAATTATAGTAGTGACGTGGAATTTCCCCAACCCATTGATGGGTCAAGTTATGATGAGGAACGTGTGCGTGATTTACCTTCTGCTAAGAGGACAACACTGACTAATTCTGCCATGGCAACACAAGAGAATAGTGATGCTGAAGCACCCCATAAACCGACACCAGATAGTCCAAATGTCAGCGCTTCTTGTACTAGTACTACTAGCAGTACACGTCAGAATGATAGTCGTAGTCAAGGGAGAGGTGTTACTGAGGGAAGAACACGATCACGGTTTCTTTTCAAGCCTCCATGTCCAGCTGGTGTGACAGAACACTGGAGACTATATGTTGTCGTATTATGGTGAGTAAGTAAAGTAAAGATCACTTATTACGCCTAAGGCGCATCGGGTATATGGGCAGAGCGTCTCATATTTTTACAGACCAATCGGCACTTGGTGGGTAATGTGGTCAGCATTACACCGGCCGTCTTTACTTCCCCAGGACAGCCATCCTGGTACCCATTTGAGGCTGGGTCGACCTGCGACGCCCCATATAACGATAAAAATCCACGCAGCCTGCAGTGGGTTTCGATCGTGGTACGTTGGATTACGAGTCAGACTCGCAACGCCTTAGCCATGGACGCTGCGTCGTATTATGGTAGTGTTATTAAAATTGCTATGGAACAATAACTATTGCACATTTTGCTTTGATATTGGCTGTGTATACTTATAAGTGGTGTAGCTTCCTTTTTGACGCACTTTGGATATACTACATCAAGAATTTTAGGATCAGCTTTAGGGTAAGTGGAAAAAAACTTGTTAATAATTTACTAACCTCTCAAACTAAGTCACTGTTTACTAAATACTAACTAACGGTATAATTGTTTGTTGTAGCAGTATGCTAATATTAATCCTTATCCATTTATGTTCATTTTCATGATATGTGTATGTTGCACATCAGCTGCAGTTGTGTGGTTTGCTTTAAATTAAAGTGCTGCATTTGTTCAAAGTTAAAATCATATCCTCCCCCCCCCCCCCCCCCCCATGGGCCTCTGATGTAAAAACCCCTGGGACTCAATGAGTTATAGAACATCTGTATGCCAATGTACACAAACGATTGATTGTCTCCCTGTGGTCGCCATAAACAAACAGTAGATTTCATCTCCCTAGGGTCGCTGGTTGAAGGATTGCCATTGCCCCATATCCATATCATATTTTGTTTACTTCCAACAACACTTTTTACTTCCGGTCAAAATGGGGCACTGTTTGGAGCCGAGGCAAATTTTTTTTTTTTTGCTGGATGGTGGCCGATGCATTTTTGCTCCATTTGTATACTGGATATAGTTTCGTCACCCAGCTTCTGAGTTGAATGCATGGTGTGACGCTATGAGCTATGCATGTGTATGTATGCTAGATTTTCTGAGACAGCAGTCTGTCAATCTTTTCACAAGGGACTGTGATTAACATTCTGTGTATTTTTCGTTGGCACAGGAGCGGAGCAAAGATGGGGTGATCCGTTTTTGCTTGATATGAAGCTGAAACTAAGACTACCAGATATTTTGTTTAAAATTCAATACCATTCACATCACTGCGTTTCATAATTAATTTCACAGCCAGCCACAAGTTGTAAGTGTTTAACCTGGTGTAAACAGTAAAGTATAAGTAGTAACTACTTTCATTTACATCGATATTACGATATTATTTTAATAAAAGTTCCACACAATGATTATGACATTAAAAATTAAAAACAATTACTGACCAAGATAAATTCTGACAAGTTAAAAAAAATTATTTCCACGTTCTGTGGCAAGCTTGTCACTTACATTTGTTTTGTTGCATTTTTAGAAATTATTCCAACTTTTTGTAAGTAAAAGTTTATAAAACGTTTAAAAAATAACTATTCGTGTAGGAATAATTATCCCATTATTATGTATTGTTTTCATCTGCTCATTATGCGTAAAAGCTGTAATTATTTCATTTTTATAAACGTTACATCTTATTTAAATCGTGATAAATTATTACGTTTATATTTTGACTTTTTTTTTAACATTCACAGACATGCGCAGAAATGAATTCTTTAGTTAGCGTTGACAACCGACACAAAATGGCGCACTTACACATCAAAGAAGGCGATTATACGTCAACTATCTACGGTTTCGTAAGTGAACAGTTTAAGTTATTGCCAACTTGCTAAAGATGCGCGCTTAAATAACGCGGTTTTTGTTAAACCTTCATGTAAAAATATTAGAGCCATACTTTGTGGACGTTGTCTTTACTGCCTTGACATTTTTATCATCGTCAAGTATTTTTAGGATAGTTTTACTTTAGTTTTAGTTTTTAATTTTTTCTTGGGCTAGTCGTAAAGCCTAAAGGCTCTTCTTCGAACTTCTTCACCATATTATGGCGGCCAAACAAAAACCCTAACAGGGCCTTAGTCAGATGCAAATTGCGGAGTTCCTGCCGAGGAGCAAATCGCGGCAAAACTAGGATCGCCTGCGAATAATGGGCCAATATTATTGAGGGCAAACAAATACTATAACAGGGTCTCAACTGCTGCTCATGAGTCCCAGTCATCTAGTTTATCGCCCCATCCTTCTTCTTCTTCTTCGCGTTCACCAGCTGTAAACTCTGGCGGAAAGTTCTAGTTGCTCGTCCACTACTGAACTGGAGTCCTGCTCCAGAACCTGAGTGTTGCGTGTGCATCAGTTTTACAGACCTTATTCTCTTGAATAAAGACTGTTGGTTCCTTGCCTCTCCGGCAGATGCGCTCCAACTTCAAAAGAAGCTCCCCAATTAGTCGACTCTTACGACATGCTTTTGGTGAGGCAGTGGGTCTATTCTTTTTTTATCACAATGGAGCCCCGCAACCACACGGGGGTATCGCCCCATCCGAACCATGTGTAGTGGCATGGGGTATACGCTGTGAGTTTAATTGGAAGAACACTATCACTAACCTGCTTTGGAACGCATGGTCTACCCGCCATTTCACTATTATCATGTGTATTGTTGCGTTTCTCGAAATTGTCAGGGGACAGTAATCCTAGTTTTGCCGCGATGTGTTCGTCCGAGGAAGTCCACATTTTAAACATGACTGAGGCCCTGTTAGGGTATTTGTTTGGCCGCCATAATATGGGGACGGAGTTCAAAGGAGAGCTAAAACTTCTAACCCTCTGGAGACAGAGTCTTTTTGGAGTTTTAGTGCCAAAAAGACAAAGCCTTCAAGATCGGATTCTTATAGTTTATACAAAACAAAAAAAAAATTTATAAAACAAATAAAGCGTTTGGCTATCTTCACAATAATGGTCCCAAATTATCGAGGCTGAAAATATACCCTAACAGAGCCTCAATCACATGTCAATTGCGGACTTCCGCCACTGCTGAGAGTATCTCCCACGCTACTGTGGCGTGGATTGGGGCTAAACTAGATGGCTGGGACTCACGAGCAAATAAAATTAAGGAAGCTGCAGGAGATGCGGTAGCTGCTGCTAGTGAGTCCCAGCCATCTAGTTTAGCCCTAATCCACGCCACAGTGGCAGTAGTCGCAGGAAGTGCGCAATTTAAGTCGCCGGAAGTCCACAATTTACATGTGACTGAGGCCCTCTTAGGGTATATTTTCGGCCTCGATAATTTAGGACTGTTATTCGGAAGATAGCCAAGCGTTTAATTACAATTTACATATACAAAACTATAGTATATATATTTGTGTAGGAAACTGAATGAGCTAACAGAGTTTTTATGAATCAAACTGAAATCTCAACATTTATTTCAATTAACTATTCTGATTTGCATAATTTATGCAGCATTTGTTTTTTAAACTTGGGAACAAACATGACAAACCTAACTATTTGGGTGAATTTGTTTATGGATGAAGCTTGAATAAGTTCTAACACTTGTGTTTTGTGAAGTAAAGCCCTTGGAGACACTTCTGGGACATACTTCTACTCATTTTCCTGCCCCCAGCTATGTTTCAATTGCTATGACGCAAGTCCTTTTCGCCATTGTTGGGCAAAGGTAACCCCAGGGACAAAAATTGATGAAAAATTACCGAACACATTCAACTTTCTTGAAAGCCAACAGCAACATTTGCAAGAAATGCGAGAAGCAATCTGATTTGCTGGTATGAAAACCTGCTAGCCAATCTCAAGGCTTGTATAACACAGGGCCGACCGATCGGCCCAGTCATCCTTTTGGCTACTTTGGGCAGGCTGATATTTCGGTCGCGCCATCTCCAAAAGGCTAATAAAAATAAATTTTTAATTTAATTATTAAGTTTCATTAAGCCTTCTGCTTCTTGAAGTCCATGCCATGGCATTGGTAGTCATGTCTGTCTCTATCATGTCTTGTCTCGTATACTTTTTCAACTCTGACACAGATGATCTTCCATGCCATGATGTCAGACCATCCAGCATCTGTTCTTTCGGTTTGCCTCTGCCTTTCCTCGCCTCCGAATTTCCTACCGTCACGATGTACTCCAGTTTTCTCCTTCTCATCATATGGCCAAAGAATGTAGATTGTCTCTTTCTGATGTGGGCAATCAATTCTCTTCAAGAGTCAGTTTCTTTCAAGATGTCTTTATTACTTATTTTTATCTGTCCAGGGTATTCTCATCATTCATCTATAAAGCATCTCTGCAGCTTCCTAATAATTTTTCACTAATTTACTAACTGTCCATGATTCACATCCTTTTATCAATAAAGGATTTATATAGCTTTGAAAAATACTCTTTCTCGTTTCAGTTGACAAAGAAAGGCCTACATATTTTAAATAAGTCAGATTTTCAAAATTATTTTTAAATAATGCAGCTAGCATTGTTGGAAAGGTATTGAAAAATGCCATCCAACGGCACCTCATTCATATTTCTCTGTGCGTCACTTCTAAGCCAAAATATTAATTTGTTTAATTTTAGTTATTATAAATAACAGGAGCAAAGAGGAAAATACTTTTTAGCACATTCATATTGTGTGTCCAAATACTTGATATTCTTGAACTTGTTTGTTTGTGACCAAACATCATAGCAACCATATATCGCTGTGTTTGTGCCAATGACACCCCTCTGAATTATAGGATAAATATATCCCCCCCCCCCCCCTTCAAATATTTTGTCACATAATCACATTAATTTTATGTTCATAATGGCTGTCCATTTATTACTCAGAGGCAGATAAAACGACCATATACTGTTGTGGGGTCAATGAATAGAGCTTTCAGGTCAAATTGCTGGTTCAACATTTAATTATTAGACAAATTAATAATTCAAAATAGTCATCAATTAATTTTAGTCATTCAGTTCTGATATTATAGTAATAAATAATTGAACAAATAATATAAAGTTATTTAATTTATGCTGGCAGATAATCTGACCTTATGGTCTTGTTGCTGCTGTGTTATTTTGGATTTGCCCTAAGCAAGCATTTCATAAGATGAAATTAATTAAGGCTTTGCTGAAATCAGACTGAAAGGCCCAAATATCACAGCCTTTATGTGCTAACCATCCCTTTAAGGACAAACAAATTCAGAGAAAAGTGTGGGAAAGTATACATTCTTTTTAATACATATGTGACTGGTTTATGATGAGATGTATAGTTAATACTGTTGGCTGTGTTTATGGCTGCACAAATGTTTTTGAGGTCAGGATGTGATTATCTATATATATAAAAATCAATGTTTGTGTGTTTGTTTGGTCTCTATAGACTCGGAAACTACTGAACCGATTTAGCTGAAATTTTCAGGATATGTTTGTTGTGATACCGGATTTTGAACCGTCGTGGTTTGAAATTCAACCTGTCACTGTTAGAGATAGGTGACCACAATTAATGCCAAAATATACGCAACTAATATTTATAACTTTAGTGATTTCTAATTATAGCCACGTTAGTAATTGCGCATGCGCCGTATTTACCATTCGCCGGCGAGTTACTGCAGCCAACGCCTTCTCTAATACTAATACATAGAGTAGGTCGTGGTACAGCCAAACAAGACTATCTCTATATTTGCCACAATAACCATATTAAACACGATTTCTATTTTCTGGTTTTTTTTTTCAAACAACCTTCGATGCTTGGGGGGTGGGGGGGGGGGGGGGGGGGCAATCAAGGACTATCTCGACGTCGGCGGAGACATTGACTGCGTCATTAACTTCATTAGACAGGTGCGATTTCCATTGTCTTTCTTTTCTAAAAACCTTTGATGAGGGAGAGGGTACTAGGTGGATTTAGTTGTGGGGGGGGTTGGGGGGGATCAAAGACTATCTCAAATTACGCCACAGCAACGCGTGGCCGGGTACAGCTAGTATTAACTAAAAATGGGGTGGGGCGGGGGGGGGGGGGATCTCTCAAACTAAGCAGTTAAAAAAAAAGTCAAGTTGAGTTGAATATTCCATAAGCTTCACAGCATGAGTTATCCAATGTGTATAGTTTTTTGGCCCCGGAATGTATTCTAGGTAATGCTTCACTCTTGATTCCTCGTAATATATCTTTAATTGGGGGGGGGGGGGGGGGGGGGGCTGTTAATGTACATAAGTATATTTACAATTTTTTAAATTGACATGTGTAACATTTTTGCTGTGCAAGGATTGTTTAGAAAATTACCACGGGATCCTGACATTTGTTAACCTTACCAAGGTGGAAGGATTAACATGTCACATTCGGGGCAGACCTGGCGTTTGTGTTCTGCTGAGATGATGTTCCACATGTGCACATAGCCAGTCTTTGCTGTTATGGTTGGAGAGATGTGGTTGAGGATAAGCTCTCACCCCTCACCAGATTCCTCTAAAGCATGTGCATTTATCATCTCTGCTAGCAAAAGTCCAACTCCTGACCTTCTCATGACAGAACTGTTTAAACTTACAGGAAAAGGTGTGATGGCAAGTATCTGGCACAATAAAATCATACTTCTTTTTGAGCATTGTAAGTCTGCCCTAGCAAAAGAAGGTGCAGAAGTTGGTAGCAGCCAGTCAGGAGGTTCACCACGGCAGTCTAGATCTGTGGACACACACAGTGGAAATATGTCTTATATTCAGCATGTCTTTCATTAATATATATGTGCTAGCCTGCTGACCTAAAGGTCTTGGGTGCAAATTTGCACTGAGGAATTTGCTCAAATTACCAGAGATGAGAAGATTTTCATTATAATTTTAGTACATTAAATGATAAGCTTTTGAAACATAAACATGGTTTATCTTGTTTTTTTTTTTTTTTTTAAACATAATGGCAGATAAAAGATCAGAAGTTTAATGATGCAATCCAAGTATTAAATCATCATCTTCAAGGGGAGACTAAGGTAATTGTTTTAATTTCCAATCATTATTGTGGCAAACAGACCAGAAATAATGTTTGGCTGTGAGTCTAACATGAATTTTATATTACCTGGACAAGGTTTACATGTGCTAATATACATACTCATTATGTGTGACTTCTAGGGCCTCAGTTTTTGTGTGTGCAAAGGGGGGTGGGGAGGTGGAAGGGGTGTAGAATGCAGGTACTTGGTCGCCACTGATGAGTGGGCGAAGCTTTCACTGATGTGTGCGTATAGGCTCCACTAATGTGTGTTTTTTGTTCCATGATACGTACATATGCGATTAGTTCGAATGTTAACAAGTTAACATGATTTGGACAACCCAGAATAGCTCATTCTAACAAACCAAGTCTAGTATATGTAAGGAATCATTTTCGCAGTTAATGATGGACAAGGTCCAACAGGAACAATGTAGAAACTTTAGATGCCACTGGACAACACACAGTAATAAAGAACTTCAGGAAGTCTCAGCATTAATCAGCTTGATAAGGCCATGCATTCGTAATACCAATGATGGTATTTTAACGAAGTTTTCCAGTTCTGATGAAAATGAGCGAAAGGTCTTTGCCTCGACCTTGGAAAACAGTAACAGTTTTTACAATTCCAGTAGGCAGCCAAAATACTGATGAGCAAGAATAGTTTGTCACTCCCAAAAATTATCTAGCTGAAATGCTGATACCAGTTCTCATGCAGTCTGTTGAAAACTATGACTATGTAGATACAATGGTTTACATCCCAGCCTAGAAACTTATCTTCCCTGTGGGATCCAGGATAAAATATCCTACTAGGATCCACAACCTTGGATTCACACGTCCGCGCAATCATCTAAAACTATACATAACAATTACTGATGTCTTATTTGCGCTATTCAATATTGATGTACTTTAGTGCGGCACTTGCATGCGAGGGGGGGGGGGGTGTAGTCCCACTGCCCTCTAAGCATGTAATAAAAGTTGACTAATCAGGGGTTTGCTGGAATTGGACATGTTGGGCCGAAAAGCTCAGATGGTCGATCTTTGGTAGTAGCCACAGCAAATGGTGCCAACTTCCCTTGTTAGGGTAAACACATAAGAAGATAAAGAAGACTGGTATACTGTTGGGAGGTAGTTATGATTGTGTTTAAGAAGACTAATTTATCTTCAAAGCTATCTAGCATACACATTGTATTATGTTGCCTGGCCAGGGTTGACAAGCCACAAGTATCCCCACACTGTTAGGTAATCTTGTTCTTCTTTCTAGCGTTCACTGGCTGTAAACTGAGATGAACATTTCTGATTGTTTATCCACTTCTGGACTCTAGTCTTGTTCCACAACTTTAGTTTCGCATGCACATCCATTTTACAGATCTGCCTTTTTTATATGCAGTCCATTAGTTCTCCGCCTGTCGGGCACATGCATTCTGACTTTGAAAGAAACACCTCTGATTAGTTGACTTTAACGACATGCTTGTTAGGGAAGCAGTAAATCTGTCTCCCCTCCCCCTCTTTCCCAAGTGGGGCCCTGGAACCCACACAATGGAATTGGGTAATCATACAATGATTTCGCTATGACATCCAGGAGCCGAGCTAGCACAGTGATTAGCATACTTGCCTGCTGGTCCATAGGTTTGAATCCACATTAAGGTGGATTGTAAAAACTGATATTGGCTGCTCTTTCTTAAACATCTTAAAAATAAATATCAAGAAATGTCATGGCAACTTAAGGCGCTCTCATGATATTGACATCACTCATCGATTGTTCTGTGCTGTATAAAACTTCAAGGTGAGCACCATATTGCAGTACTCTTCCAGGTAAAGAAATCAGTCCTGGGTATCTTTATTACTAAGCAATTTTTCATCATTCATTGAAGTTGACACATTTGTTTTGACAGTGTACTATGCTTTTCTGAGCTTTTTGTATTTCCAGTTGTAGCTTTAATCCATTCTACCCTCTTTGTGGCTTAGGTGGCTTTTGTCCTAACTTGTAATTATTAGAACCAATTTGGACCCAAATGGTTTTTACTTAACAACAACTGCTGAATAAAGGAGGTTATCGAAACACATGCCTGCTACTGGCAGTTAGAAGTCATTAACAGTTATGAGTTGGGTTATCTTTGCAGCTTTTTGGAACTATCCATAGGTGCTCAGATTTCTCACTCGGCATATACATCAGTGCCTTACAGTTAATTGGAGCAATCCCATGCTGGGGGACAAGACTTCTTGTACATCCAAGGTGCCTCTCTTGCATTTGAAAAACAATCCTTGTTAGCCACAAAATGTGTTTGGTATGTCACTCATTAGCGAGGTATCACCATACTCTATTAGGCAAATAAAAGGCTCTAGAAGAAGTATTTTCCCTTCTTGATTGCAGGTGTGTCTCTAGATCATAACTGCCTTTCAGGCCAACATAGTAAGGAAAACAAGAATATACCCACTGCCTACCCTCAAGCGTGTCTTAAAAGTCGACTGATTGGGAGGTTCCTTCAAAGTCAGTATGTACGTCTTAGAGGCAAGGAACCGACAGTCTGCATACACATCAGTCAGGTCTGTAAAACGGATGTGCATGCAACACATGGAACAGTACTAAAGTTCAAAAGTGGACAAACAGCCAAAACTTTCTGCCAGAATTTACAGCAAGTGAAGGCAAAGAAGAATAGATCATAACTGTTTCTCCCTGTATGTGTTCCAGGGCCCAATTATAGAGAAAGCAAAAATAGACCCACAGCCTTCCTAACAAGCATGTCGTAAGAGTCGACTAATTAGGGGATCTCCTTCGAAGTTGGATTGCATCTGCCTGAGAGGCTAGGAACCAATAGTCTGTCTATAAAGTCAGATCTGTAAAACAGATGTGCATGCAACAATCAGGTTCTGGAACAAGTCTGAAGTCCCGAGGTGGATGAACAACCAGAACTTCTTGTCTGAGTTTACAGCCTGTGAATGTGAAGAAGAAGATAACTTTTGTCAAGTCTTAGAAAATGTAACCTTGGAAACCTGAAATATAATTCTCTGGCATGGTGTATTTTATCTGATTCAGACTCGAGCAGCCCTGTCCCTCCTGGCATACTGTTACTATCAGGTGCAGGACTTTGTTAACGCATCAGATTGCTATGAGCAACTGGCATCGTTACACCCAGAGGTGGAGGAGTACAAACTGTATTACGCCCAGTCACTGCACAAGGCTTGCTTGTTTCAAGAGGCAATGAAAGTTGCCTGTCAGATAGATAATCCCAGCTACCAGGGTCGGGTATGTTTTCATTTAACATTGATAAACTTAGATGAATAACACATGCTAAAAAGTAAGTAAAGGACCCTTTCTGACACCAGTGGTGCAGTCAGGCATACGATGGTAGACTTGTATAGAGCAGTTGGCACTTGGCAGGTGATGTGGTCAACATCATGTCAGCCACCTTTACTTCCCAGAAAATGAACTGGTTCTCACGGTTGGGTCAGCCTAGGAGCCAAAATCAGCTATGAAAATATCCATCTTGGTGGAGTTTGAACCTAAGACCTTCAGACTGATTGAAGAGCGTCTAGTCACTTAGCTACAGCAGCCCCCCCCCCCCCCCCCCCCCCAAGTTAGTTTACCCCCCCCCCCCCCCCCCAAGTTAGTTTTACTGACCTGGTTATGACATGTTTGTAAATTTTGTGCTTTTATAGTAATTAGGAGAGCAGGGGCTGCCATGATTGATACATACAAGGACACGTCTTGGAAAGTACAGGTGTCGGTGTGACAGACCACATCATCCTCTGGGACTCAGCTGGTCTATAGAAATATGGACCTACCACCATATGCCAACTATATCTATTGGTTAAAGGTTAGAACTGAGAGGATCAACTTCATTACACTGGGTTTTATCCCACATGGCTTGGTCTCTGTTCACAGAACAGCTAGCCGCCTGCTGAAAGCACAGCACAAAGCATGAGCACTGTAGCTTTAGTGACAATCCCCAGGGGTCTCTGTAAAAATTGCGCTCGTGAACCGATTGATGCATCTTCAAAACCAATGGCCTAAACACTTCACCAATTAGATTGGTGTGGAAATGCTTTGACTCACTTTATTAATTTTTGTATGATCTTTTCATAGTCAACATCACTGAACATTAGGCATTCCATATGTGCTCAGCGGCGATACAAAGTACCTATTCTAACTTGTCCCTTTAGAAGTTGGTTACAGTGCTTGCCATCTTGTCCTCGCAGAATCAGTGGTTAATTTTCTTATATTACTTTTGCTATTTCTGTTGTTAGTTTAACCTATTCAACCCATAACATGTTGAAAAAAAAATTTGTTTACATTTTACCTTGTTTATTCATTGTCCACCCATGACTATGCAGCATACAGTAATGTAGAACAAATTTAGTAACAGTGATGAGTGAACAATTATGATGTGTATTTCGATTTTCCTTAGATGGCATTTCATTCTCCACTCCTGTTCCCCCCCCCCCCCCCTTTTTTCCCCCTAAAAAATACCTGAAGTCTAACTGAAAGACCAAATTGAAATATTGAATGGAAAAATTACTGACATAAGCATGTAATTCTTGCTTGTACTACTCTCTTCTGTCTCCCAGGTTATGAAACTCCAAGCTGCTATCAAATATGGTGAAGAAGATCTGTCAGGGGCTAAGGTAAGTGTTAGTGTAAAAATAATCAAGATTTATTTAAAACTAAAGTAAATTTTATGAAGTAGAGGATCTAAGGTGATCTTGACTACATCATCCATCGAGAACCATCGCTCTAAGGTCCATTAAAATATGAGTCCAGCATTATCTTCTTAGTGCGCTACAGCGGTATAAAAAGTATTTAACCTTTTTAGGGTCAAAAGTACTATATAATATATGGTAAAGAAGATTGGTCAGGAACCAAGGTAAATTTTACCAGAGAAATTGTGTATAAGGTCCATCTACAGGTATGTTTTACAATCAGATATGAAGAAAAAGTTCATTCTGGCACCAAGATACATTTTACCATCAAATAAGGAAGAAAAAGAGATATAGAGGAAAAGATCTGTCTGGCACCAAGGTACATTTTACCAACAGTTATGGGGGGGGGGGGGGGGGGGGGGGGGGGATCTGTCTGGCACCAAGGTACATTTTACTATCTTAAATGGAGAAAAATCTCTATCTGGCACCAAGGTACGGATTACTGTCAAATATGAAGAAAAAAAACATGTCTGTCTGGCACTGAGGAACAATTTACTATCAGATATGAAAAAAACATGTCTGGTACTGTGGTACTGTTTACCATCAGATGTGGAAAAAAGGATCTGTCTGACACCAAGGCACATTTAACAGTCACAAATAGCGAAGACAGTTGTATAAACTCTAGTCCTGGAAAGAAGGTTAGGGGAATGTTGATCCACGTTCTTCCCATGGTTACAGACTAGGTTCATAGAGTTAATGTGATGTGGGCTTTGGTTGAAAATTGAAGCTGCTTGCTGTGGGATGGTTTATGTACCCAGAGGCTGTGGCTGTATGAAAAGATTGAGGATGATTGTGATAGAACACAGCCCTACTTTCAGTGTCACAGTGGATTATCCATGCAGCATACTCAGGGATTAAACCAATGGTGTAGAGTCTGGTACAATGATGACTCATGGCTGTAATATAGAGTAACAATAAAGTGTGTTGTTGCAGTTCTGCATTGCCTGTCCGTGAGCCACCATGGTTCTGGTGCTCCCTGGTTATATGGCACTAACTAGATCATCATGACCTGAATAGAGTGATGCAGCTAGGAAGTTACCAGGGGATCTTTCCGACACTCAGGCCAGGGCAAGAAGGACATACAGTCACAATTGCTACTGGTACCATCAGAAATGGAATTTTGTGCTGGCCGTTGAAGATGGGGCAAAATGCTTATGAGAATGTCCGCAGTTCTATAATATCAATTTTAACTTAACTCAGTTATATGGAGCTTAGATCTAATCCATGAAGGTGCCTACCAGACAGAAGTACTAAATACAATGCAGATGTGATCACCCACCAGAACATCAACTGAACCTAGTTGTGAACAGGACTAGCACATACATGTATGTGCATTGTCTGTATGTGTGGAAATCCCTGCATGTGTTTGTTTAAATCAGTGTCTCTGTAAGTGTGTGTATGAGGGAGTTGAGAGAGCAAGCAGAAGAGAGAGAGAGAGAGAGGTAGGGAGCAGGAAAGAGAGAGAGATCTGAACCTTTGTTTAAACATGAAAGTAATATTTATTATATTCATGAACAGAGTTTAGTGGAGCAGTGCCCCTCTGATGACCCAGATACAGAGATCAACCTAGGATGTCTTCTTTTTAAGGTATTGTCCACAGTCTATTTTTTTTTTTTATAATGTCTGTGGTACGCACACCTTATTCAGGTGCTAATTTCATATTGTAATGTAGTTCTGTATCTGTTTGTTTGCATACTGACATGACTCATCATACATGAGACACATCCAGTTGTTATCACAGATCAGATTGAAACACGTGAACATGATCGAGACCCACTTGGGTTGCCTGCTGGGTGATAAACTGTGGTTCCAACAGATGAAGTCTAAGTGTGGGTTCCCGGGCCCCATTTTGGGGAAATAAAATTGACTTGCTGCCCTCTAACAAGCATTTTGAAGGAGATAACTAATTAGAGGTGGTTCCCTTGAAGTTGGAATGTATCTGCCTGAGAAGCAAGGAATCAGCATTCTGTGTACAGATAAGCCGGACCTGTAAAATGAATGCACACACAAAACTCAGTTCCTGTTACAGTGTCAAAGTTGAGAAATGGACAAACAGCCAAGTCTTTCAGGAGATTACAGCTGGTGAACAAAAATGAACAAGAAGAAGAAGAAGATCCCCTGTAACAGGCACAGCTGCTGGAAGATATGTGTTTTTGTGCTGGAGAAAGAACAGAAGCTAAAGGAGCCCCAACCTTGCACATGGACATGTGCACCTGATTCCACAGCGTGAAGTTGATTTTCTCAGCATGAGATTTGGCTTTTATTTGCTTAATTTATGCTCATTATTTTTGCTTATCTGATGACATTTTAGACTGTATATCATATTTACTCATATATAGGCCACAGTATTTTAACTGGACATTGTTGATGAAAAATAAGGTGCAGTTTATATTTGAGGTATTAGGCCTACATGTCACATGCCCAAATTTATGAATAAACGGTAGTGTTCATCTGCATTCCCAAATGCCATCTTGCCGTAGTTGTGTGTCTTCTGTAACTTCAAAACGTGTCTTTGAAACCAAACAGTTTCTCCTGGTAGGTGTTGAGAAATCACTGCATCGTTGTTGTCCGCCGCCGAATCACAAGATCGTTGTGTGCTGTAAAGCGCCACACCCAGCTGTAACTGGCTTTAAATTCACTTGTACATAATGCATTATTTGCAGATCAAATTTGCAATTATAGCTTTCTTTTACACAACCCACCTTTCAATGCTTACAGGTACTACTGTTTCAGTTTTGGTCTCTTGATAAAAATGTAATAACATTTTTTTCCCCTAAAATTATTTTCTCAGAAACTAGATGCAGCCTATACACGCATGCTGCCTACATACACATTAATACAATATATTTAGAACCAGAATATTAATCTATGTTTACTTTTCTTAGACATGTTTATTTATTTGTTGTTAGTTATCATGCTGCGTATAGTATTCTTTATAGAAATATATGTATGCTTTTAGGAAAAGCGATACGAGGAAGCTTGTGAGAAATTTATGGGGGCCATGCAGGTGGTTGGCTACAAGGCAGACTTGTCCTACAATATCGCTCTGTGCCACTACATGTTGAAACAGTATGCCCCCGCCCTTAAGCACATTGCTGACATTATAGAGAAGGGCATACGGGAACACCCAGGTACTTTTGTTTGTTGTCACAATGGCTATTTATTGCCAGTCTGGCATGTTGTGTTGAATACATTCAACCATGAAGCTAGCTGTGCTCTGCCTTTCTGTTGTTTGGGAAAACTTATTCTTCTACATTCCCCCTTAACAGGACAGTTGGCAAGTTGTGATTTACAGCTAGGCTATGATATCTGCATCTTTCTACCCGACACGTCCAGTTTAATTAAACCTTAATTAGTCACCTTTTATGACATGCTTGTAAAGGGACACAGTGGGTCTATTCTTTTGTTCTCTCCCCATACTCCAAACACCACCATAAAAATAGGGCTCCTGAACCCGCTTAGATATTTAGGAAAGCCAGTGTGATGGTTTTCACCTGATTTCCACATCAAGTTGTTAAGTTACAAGACTAAATGGCACCAGTTATTTCTTCATTTACCCGTAAGGGTTCCTGAGCCCCATTTGGTGGTATGGGGGGAATAGACCCACTACCCCCCTAACAAGCATTTTGTAAGAGGTGATTAATTAGGGTATTTCCTTCAAAGTTGTAGTGCATCTGTCTGAGAGACGAGGAACCAGCAGTCTCCATACCTATAAGCCAGATCTTTAAAGTGGATGTTCAGGCAAAACTTCAATTCTAGAACAACACCAAAGTTCAGAAGTGGACTAACAACCAGAACTTTCTGCTGGAGTTTATAGCTGATAAACACTAAGAAGATTAATTTCAGGAGCATCAAGCAATCAAGTTTACTTTTCCATCCTTGTTAGTTCATTAAAAAAAAATGAATTTTAACATAATCATTGTGATTAAGTTTACTGTGCGCATTTGTTGAGGCAGCGGTCACACCCTGGGAAATGGCTTTGACATGCCGGCTAAACCAGGCATGCAAAGACTGGAATTGGCTGAGCATGCGGAGGAAATTAATGCTTGGTTCAACTGATCTGGTGATGAGTACCAGCAATGCACTGTGCAGCGTAGAGAGCACGGTGAGGCACGTAGAACCCCCTGGTCATCATTTGTACCTGACTTTATCTTCAGTCATCTCGAATTGTCCTGCCACTAGATTCAGATGGACACAGGCGAGAGTTTGAGGTCAACAACTCCTCCTCACTTTAACCAGTTTGTTGTGCAAGTCACTCTTTCATAACTTCATTAGACCCTGACACTTGTGAGGTTGCTGCACCAGACCGGACTACATGGTAAACGTCTAATCGAAGAGGGCAGAGACCGTGAGGCTTCAAGAAAAAGGCAGGTTAGAAAGACCCAAGACCCGTACAGCAGGCCCCTTACCTACAGACACTGTTCCCTGCCCTCATTGTCGTAGATCTGTGCGGGCCAGTACTGGGCTTGTAAGTCATCTCCAGACTCACAGAACCCAATTAAAGTTTCATGACGAATAAAACAGTAGTTCTCATCACTTGTGACGAACAAGATGCATTTATAGATTTAGCACATAACAGTAATTCTGTTTTGTTTCCTTCATCATAAATTGTATGTTTTCAGAGCTGAGTGTTGGTATGACTACAGAGGGCATTGATGTTCGCAGTGTGGGAAACTCTCAGACTTTGCATGAAACTGCTCTGGTGGAGGCCTTCAATCTCAAAGCAGCAATGGAGTACCAGCTGAAAAACTGTACGTTAACTAACTTAACCTGTAGAGCTGCCTTGTTTAGTCAGTAATATCCGCACTGTTACAGTTTCACAGTATCATTTCTTATTTTCCATCATTTGTATCAATACAGAAGAATGGTTGACGCACAACTTGCCAGTAAACAGATTTCTTTTCTATTTTCTGTACTAGTTGTCGCATTTCAGTTTTTTTTATGGTGGTCGTTCTTGTTAGGGAATCTTTAGATTTGATCATTCGATTTTTCATCTCTGTGTTACATCTTTTTTCTGATGTCTATGTGTAGCCTTGATATTGAACATAATAAAATTGTGAGTTTTTACCTCATATTGGAATTTATGTTTTTTTTGGAAACTACATAGTCTAATAATGATATTTTCTTCTCTCTGTTTCGACTGATTTGTCTAGAATATTTACTTCAGTGGAGCAGCCATAGCATAGTGGTAAGATGCTTATTTACTTGCCTAAAGGTCTAGGGTTCAATTCCAATTCGAGGTAAATTTTTAAAAAAAAATGACCTTGGCTCCCAGGCTGACTCAGCCTGTTATAGGTACCAGTCAATGTCATGGGAAGTAAAGGCAGCCAGCATGATGTTGACCACATCCCCCATCAAATGCTGATTGGTCTACACAAAATATACATCCAGCATTCTAGGGCCTGATGCATGAGAGAGATGAAAAGAGACCAGTACTTACTACTTACTTCATTATTTTCACTTTGCTACTAAAACTTGTCTTCTTTGTATTGACTGTCTGTAAACTCCAGCAGAAAGTTCTGGCTCTCTACTTGGGTCTTGATCCAGAAATTGAGTTTTGCATGGACACATGTTTTACAGATTTGTTTATTTGTATGCAGACTGTTGGTTCCTCACCTCTCAGGATGCACTCCTGCTGTTAAGGAAACACCCCTAACTTGCCGCCTCCTGCGACATGCTTGTTAGGTGGCAGTAGGTCTATTCTTTGTTTTCGTGAAGCCCTAGAACCCATGAGGAAAAACTGTAAGTAAAAGTCTGGAAGTACCTTTTTCCACACTTTAAAATATTTTGAGTATATGATACTAGTCTCATATTTTTATAGCCCAACTATCTGTCTGGACAGATATAGTCAGTACCTCGTTGACCACAGTTGCTTTTCAGAAAATTTCCTGGTACCAATTTTAGGCTGGAAAGACCTTTAGCCAAAGTCAGTTTTAAATAAAATCCTTCTCAGTAGAGATTTAAGTCTATGATGGTTGAGCTGTCAGGCAAATGTGATAGCTAGCATGCATCTGTGTCTCTTTTCTACTGACTTACACTATTATGTGAATGAACTGTAAATTACAGATTAGAATTCTCCTATGTTTTGTTCCAAGTATGTGTAAAGTTAAAAGTTGAGAGGATCTCATCTTTGTTGCAATGGGATGTAATCCTTATCTCTGGGTCCCTGCCTGTAGAATGGCTTTCCACCTGCCAAGAGTGTCGCACAAAGCCTGACTTCATATCTCCAACAAGAATGCTCAGTGTTCTCTGTAAAAATTGCACCCGTAAACCAAACAGTGCAATCTTTGAAACTTAATCGACCGCCTTCAGAGCCTCCCGGCAGACAGCGTAACCACTTAGCCACTGGGACCCCTGCTAAAGTATATCAATATGGAAAAGTCAAACTGATTATGCACAAATCGGCGACCGGGTCACCCATTGGTTCGATGGTAGATGATTTTGTCGCCATTCGGGAGAGTATTTGGGTCTGTCTCCTTTGATCGCATCAGCACTGCGGGAGTCCTTTTAAGGGCTTTCAATGGCGTGCGGTGCTAAGCCACTTTATATGGCGCACATAACCTAGTCGCAGTTATAACTTAAAAGCTCTCCCGTCAGGGATGCTGATTGAACGTGCCGATTTTTTTTCTTCCAGCAAAGCACCTACTACCTACATTGATTATGTAGATACATGTATTATCATATATTTTGCTAGATGATGCAGCTGTAGAGGCTTTGACTGATATGCCGCCACGATCCGAGGAAGAACTTGATGCTGTGACACTGCACAACCAGGCCCTAATGAACATGGAGAACTCCCCCACCCAGGGCTTCACTAAACTGCAGTTCTTGCTTCAGCAGAACCCTTTCCCGCCCGAAACATTTGGCAACCTCCTCTTGTTGTATGTGAAATATGAGGTCAGTGGTGTTTGTGTTCTCATTCTGACCTGAATCATTCTCTGCTAAATTATTTTCATTTTGTATTTTTTTTTGGTTTCTATATGCAATACAAATAATTCTTGAAATCTTAATGAAATGTATGTAATGACTATAACAACTGGAGAGGAATTACTCTGTTAAAAGTAATATCAAAGACTTTTTGTAAAATAATTCTCAGTAGAATTAAGTGGGTGGTGGACAAAATCCTGACAGAGAAACAAGCATGTTTTTGACCTGGAAGAAGCTGTTTAGATTAAAATATTTACCTCGAGGCTTATTTTTGAGGAATTTATTGAAAAACAACAACCCCTTATTTTGAATTTCATTGACTTTAAGAAGGCTTTTGATAGTTTACATAGAACCTCACTATGGGGAATTTGGGAATGCTATTTTATACCAATGAAAATAGTAAATATTATAAAGGCAATATGTGATGGTTCCGAGTGTGTAGTGCGAACAGACAATGGTTTAAGTGATTGGTTTGAAGATGATACTGGAGCAAACCAGTGATGTTTTTTGTCTCCTCTATTATTTGGCATAACCCTTGACTGGGTGATGAAGAAAACATGTTTGTGTTGGTAAGGCTGATATTGACTGGGTGAAGAACACACAGCTGGAAGATCTTGATTTTGCTGATGCTGTTGTTCAGCTAAGTATAAACAGCAGTGACATGTACAGGAAAACAGATGATTTAGAAAATATAGCATCAAGGGTTGGACTACAAGCAGATTTAACACTAGAGAGAAGAGTAGTTGAAGTAACAGGTCAATTCACATATTTAGATAGTAATTTTCATAATTAAGGAAATACAAAGACAGAAATTTAGACACTCTTTGGCAAGGCATCAGCAGCTTTTAATAGCTTGAACAAAATATGGAACTTCTAAATTAAATTGTTCTTAAACCAAGTTATGTATTTTCAGTTCTAATGTCATTTCAGGTTTAACATTTGCGGATGAAATTTGGGGAACCACTAAAGACATGGAATTAAAGTAAAATGCATTTGAAAATAAATTTCTGAGGAAAATGATGAAATTAAAATGGGATGAATTAAAAAGGAGTGAAGAAATAAGAGAAATGTCTGGACAGCCACTAGTATCAACAATCAACAGTTATAAGACAGAGAAGATGGCACTGCATTGGACTCATCCTGAGAAGAAACCAGCAGAGAATCATCAAACAGGCGTTAAAATGAAAAATGGAGAGATTAAGGAGGCGAAGATACCCAAAAGACAAACGGTGATGAGAGAGGCCAAAACTGCTGGGCTGGATTCCATCCATGATATTGAACTGATTGCACAAGTTAGAGCAGAATAGAAGAATAGACTCTGAGCCTTTATGACATAATAGCACAACAAGAGAATGAATTAATGAATATGTAATGGCTTGCGAAATCTACTTCAGGTTTCATGAAAATGAGAGTGGTTGAGTTCTGTTTTTCCCCCTCAAGGCTGCCTGGAGGTTTGACCTCCTGGGAATTAAAAAATCTCAAGCCAGCAGGGCAAATCCCAGATATCCTGTTCATCCTCCAAAGAAGTAAAATCAGGGCACCTATAATGCCACACTACCCTGGTGTAACTGCAGTCCTGTGTGGGTAAGGCGGAGCTCATGGTTAAGTTGTGTCTATTTGCAGCAAAGTTGTTAATGCAGTTGCCCGTATCATGGGTGTAACAGGAATAGGTCTTGGCTAGGCCTTATTTTCTGAGCCTGCTGTAAGCTTTTGACTGCATTAATCTCTTATACTTGTGTCTTCATCCCTTTATAAATTTACATACATCTCTGCAGCTTTTGTTACTGTACTTATTTCTACACTAAAGCCACTCTTATTATTGCACTGTCCCTTTTTTTTCCAAAATAATCACCAACATTGATACATTTGTCCTATCATTTTATCAGTTCTCCCAAACCTGCTACATAGAACTGTGTGCT
This sequence comes from Candidula unifasciata, assembly GCA_905116865.2. Lineage (NCBI taxonomy): Eukaryota > Metazoa > Mollusca > Gastropoda > Stylommatophora > Geomitridae > Candidula > Candidula unifasciata. The sequence goes on from CAJHNH020000584.1 coordinate 93,368, forward strand.
CTGTTTTCTAAACCACATTTTCACTTCACATACAACTTCTACGTCATTCGCGAAATGTCTCCCGCCAAGGTGGGTTTTCAGTGGACCAAAATGGTGGAAATTGCTGAGGGCTAATTCGGGGCTGTAAGGTGGATGTTCCATAAGTTCCCACTCCAGATGAATAATTTTCTCCGAAGGTAACCAAGCCGTAAGTGGTCTGGCATTGTCATGAGGGAGCAGTACTCCTCTGGTCAGCATGCCTGGATGTTTTCTTCAAATTGCATCATGAAGCATCGATAGGACTTTACAGTATGAATCAGAAGCATTTCCTTATGAATGTCCTTTGCAGACACCTATTTTGAACACCACCACCCCCCCCCCCCCCCCCCCCCCCCCCCCCCCCCCCCCCCCCACCCCCAACACACAGCAGGACATTGTTCTTTAAGGGTACACTCAGTAAGTACGGTCGCCATTTTGTTTCTGTGTTGCAAATGCGCATGCAACACCTAGTGCCACCTAACGAACGGAGACATAAAGTTCAATGTTGCTGTAACCTCATGACACCTTTAGAAACCACTAACTACATTTTCCTGCCATCGCATAACCATTTGTACCTTACTTATTGACTTTCCATTGTTTTTTGCTGTATCTCATTAGTTGCATGCTACAGTGTTTGAATAAAATAAAGCCGATAATCTGAAATACAAAATCAACTGCGCTTTACCCTGGTAAACAAATTAGATTTGTAAAATATAGCATAGTGTTACCATGATATCTAACTGTGCCCCTTTCATGAATATACATTGGCCACATGTCATTTTGTAAGTAAAGTAAGTTAGTAAAGATCCCTTTTCACGCCTTAGGCGCATCGGGCATATGGGAAGAGCATCCCATATTTTTACAGACCAATCGGCACTGGATGGGTAATGTGGTCAGCATTACGCCGACTGTCTTTACTTTCCCAGGAAAGCCATCCTGGTACCCATTGTAGGCTGGGTCGACCTGTGACGCCCCATACCATGATAAAAATCCACGCAGCCAGCAGCGGGATTCAATCGCGGTACATGTCATTTTGTGAGCTTTTATATTTTTGCCAGCATAACTTTGTCATGTTATTTCATCACATTAAAACATGTGTCTTGCATTTGATGTAAATAAAACAATTTCTTTCTCTTCAGTACTATGACCTTGCTGCTGATGTCCTGGCAGAAAATGCTCACCTCACGTACAAGTATCTGACCCCGGTAACCTCTTTGTTTTAATCTAGTTAGAGAAACTGTTTATTTTAAAAACATAAAACGCAAAACCATATTACAATAGAAATATAATGTTATAAAATTGAAAATGAATATTATATGTGTCTATAGTATGTATGTAACCAGTCCTCTGTCCAGTACAATTTTAGTCATAGTAGATGGACTGTAACTATAGTATGTATGTAACCAGTCCTCTGTCCAGTACAATTTTAGTCATAGTAGATGGACTGTAACTATAGTATGTATGTAGCCAGTCCTCTGTCCAGTACAATTTTAGTCATAGTAGATGGACTGTAACTATAGTATGTATGTAGCCAGTCCTCTGTCCAGTACAATTTTAGTCATAGTAGATGGACTGTAACTATAGTATGTATGTAACCAGTCCTCTGTCCAGTACAATTTTAGTCATAGTAGATGGACTGTAACTATAGTATGTATGTAACCAGTCCTCTGTCCAGTACAATTTTAGTCATAGTAGATGGACTGTAACTATAGTATGTATGTAGCCAGTCCTCTGTCCAGTACAGTTTTAGTCATAGTAGATGGACTGTAACTATAGTATGTATGTAGCCAGTCCTCTGTCCAGTACAGTTTTAGTCATAGTAGATGGACTGTAACTATAGTATGTATGTAGCCAGTCCTCTGTCCAGTACAGTTTTAGTCATAGTAGATGGACTGTAACTATAGTATGTATGTAGCCAGTCCTCTGTCCAGTACAGTTTTAGTCATAGTAGATGGACGCTAACTATAGTATGTATGTAACCAGTCCTCTGTCCAGTACAGTTTTAGTCATAGTAGATGGACTGTAACTATAGTATGTATGTAGCCAGTCCTCTGTCCAGTACAGTTTTAGTCATAGTAGATGGACTGTAACTATAGTATGTATGTAGCCAGTCCTCTGTCCAGTACAGTTTTAGTCATAGTAGATGGACTGTAACTATAGTATGTATGTAACCAGTCCTCTGTCCAGTACAGTTTTAGTCATAGTAGATGGAATGTAACTATAGTATGTATGTAACCAGTCCTCTGTCCAGTACAGTTTTAGTCATAGTAGATGGACTGTAACTATAGTATGTGTGTAATATGTCCTCTGTTCAGTACAGTTTTAGTCATAGTAGATGGACTGTAACTATAGTATGTATGTAACCAGTCCTCTGTCCAGTACAGTTTTAGTCATAGTAGATGGACTGTAACTATAGTATGTATGTAGCCAGTCCTCTGTCCAGTACAGTTTTAGTCATAGTAGATGGACGCTAACTATAGTATGTGTGTAATATGTCCTCTGTTCAGTACAGTTTTAGTCATAGTAGATGGACTGTAACTATAGTATGTGTGTAATATGTCCTCTGTTCAGTACAGTTTTAGTCATAGCGGATGGACTTTAACCATAGTATTATTATGTAATAAGTTTGATTATTCTCTGCTGACTTTTCTTCAGTATATGCTCAATATATCACTGACTTCTTTATCTTATAACCGTGGATATCTGTTGAATATGTGCACATATAGAATAGTAATCCATTTACTTCTTGGATAGTCATATTAGTTGAATCGTTCTCTCTTCATTATTTATGTATGTATACAATAATAATCCATCTATATACTTTACATTTGTATTTTAAAATCATCTCCAGTTCGACGTACATGTACATTAAGGATACTAATTCATGCGCTTACTGCATTAATTGAATCATTTCATCATCAGTATATGTATCAAAATGCAATCATCCATTTCCTGTATAGTCATATTGGTTTAATTATTTCCTTGTTACTACATATGTACATATAGAAAAGTAATGCTTTTACACACCGAGTGGTCATATTCTTTGAATAATCTTCTTTTTTTATTGCATTTGGACATATAGAATAGTAGTCCATCTACTTAAGTATAGTCTAATTCATTGAATCATTAACTCTTTGGTACGTAAGTATGTATAGAATAAGAATTCGTCTATTAAGTATCTGTGTGTATTTGTTGCATTGTTTCCTCTTCTGTACATAACAGCATTAGAATTGCAATCCACCTACATACTCTGTGGCCATATTGATTGAACTGTGTAATAACATACTCTGAGGTCATATTGATTGATGAAATACTTCTCAGTACTTGTACGACTTCCTGGAGGCAGTTATAACTAGACAAACATCACCAGAAGAAGCTTACCGGAAGCTGGATGAAATGGCCACTGGTCAAACAGAAACTCTACGCAAACTGACCAAACAGGTGTGGGATATATTTGTATTTGTGTACATGTGTGGGTTTTTTTTTTGGGGGGGGGGGGGGGGGATTCTTCCTTTATGTCTTTGACCCTGTGGGATCCATTACCAAGAAATTATAGTTCTAATTAAACTATTGTCATTGATTTTTCTGAGTGTATGAACCAGCATCACCTTCCCTTGGGGGTTCTGAGACCCCCTTGAGGGGAGGGGGGATAACATGCTCTGTGAGTTGGTTACAATCACAGCATGTGTGTACAGCTGATTCTCAAGCCAGCGGAAGGCAGCAGAGACTGCCTCCCCCACCATTCTCAAACTGGATGTGATTTCATATGTAAGGCTTTGCTGTACCAAGCGACATCCATTCGCCTGTACCAGGCGACGTCCATTCACCTTTGCTATGAAACCCCAGGCACTTCATCTGCCCTTCAACACAGAGCCATCTCTATAGATAATCACATCACTTGGGCGGGAATTGTCATGAATTATTTGTTCTTTTGATTCTGCAGCACCAGCTGGCCAGTCTCTACACTCACAACCTAATTTGATTAGAACCCTACATAAGTCTGAAACTTGTTTGGACACCTTGACCACTTCTCTGTTTGCTCAAAATTATCAAGCCTGCACACATGTCCAGTTGGGTCTTCAGCTTGTGCACTCTAAGACCTTCCTCTTTTTAGTCTGACCCTTAGCTCTACCCAAGGCTTCATGCAGGAGGTGCTTCTTGTCTGCAGCTACTCTGAGATATGACTTTGCCTGCAGAACTTTGAGCCTGTCTGCCATAGTAGGCAGTGCAAGTATATATTGCATACATACTACCAGGGTATCTATTGTACATCCCAGAGTTACCCACATGGCTTCATTATGTATGCATTTGATTTTTATCAGCTGACTCTTTGATATAGTAAGCATTCCAAGTCCATAATCTGTCACTGACAGGATCACATGCTGGAACATTGTGAACAGCATTCTTTGTTCTATGTATATTGCTGCCATAATCTAGAGAGCATTGAGTCCTTTTTGGCATTTCACCACAACTGCCTCCACATGATTCCTATAGAACAGGCTTCAATCGAAAATGATACCCAGGTACCTCATTTTGTTTTCTCCTGTGATGTTACTGTTATAAAATGTGAGGCTTAGAACATCAGCTCTTACAATTCTATTCTCCAGAGAACACCACAAAACAGCTGCCTTTTGTCAGTTGATAACAGCCCTTGGGCTATCTGTTTTCTATCATTTCCTTGCCTATGTGCAAGAACATCATCAGCAAATGTTAGTTACTTTAAACACCTGTTGCTTCAAGGTCTGCAATCTTGTTTGAATACACATTTAAGAGCACCAGTGAAATTGCAGAACCCGGGGGTAGTCCTGGGGCTATATTACATGGTTCTGAGGTCCATGTACCCAGGCAAAAAGCAGTCATACTTGGATGCAGGACAGCTGCTATCCAATTCACAAGCCAGGGACAAACCCCTTCTCCATGAGTGCAGATATCAAAATATCATATCTGACTCTTTTGTAGGCATTCTCAGGATCAAGGGGTCCCACAACTGTCTCCCTTCTGTTCTGGAACCCTCCATAAACATGAAAAGCAAAAGTAGCTGCATTAGACCATGTATCTTTCTGTGGCCGGTAACTACCCAAAACTTTTGGCAGCAGCTCTTTCCTTCCCAAAAACATTTGTAGTTTAACAGCAATAATCTTCTCTAGCACTTTCCCAAAGGATTTTGTAAGGTGATAATCCTGAAGCCGCTGAGTCTGGAATTATCTTTGCCTGGTTTTGGAAGGGGGATCAGGTAGTTGTGTACCCAATCCTGGGGTACTGACACTCTGGTTAAAGTGAATTGCCATCTCCCTCAAGTCTTCATCACTCATGCTCTTCATGTGAGCATACCTCACTCCGTCTGGCCCCGGCACTGTGTCTTTTGCTTTTTGCAATGCATAATTTATATCCTCCACCCTAATGATATCCTGAAAAAAATTATCATTTATGGTAGTGAATTATTGGATTTGAATAATGGGTTCATATATAAACCGTCAACACATAGGTTCAAGAGTCCAGACAAAACCATGATGAAGAATCTGTAAAGAAGGCAGTCAATGAATATGATGAGGCATTAGAAAGGTAAGACTTATGTCGGAGGAATTCCATTAAGTATGACAGTTATCTGGAATAGACTCATAGAAATCAAAAATTATTTTTGATTAAAAGAAAGAGACAAACATAATTTTTTTAGTTATCTCGACTCTGCCTCCCTCTCTCTGTCATTCTGTCACCATCTCTAACACTTTGTCTCTCTCACTGACTTTATTTCTGTTCTGTCTCTTGGTGTCTGTCTGAGATACTCTCTGTGTCTATTTTTTTTTTAATTGTTCTCTCTGTCTCCACCCCTCTTTCCCTTTCCAGCCACCCAGAAACAAATAGTTGTACATTTTATCTTAAACTAAATTATAGCAGCACTGTAATGTTGTGAATTCCTGGGGAAATCCCAGAGAGTTCTCGATGGGGAGGACAAGGTCAGAGGACCAGTGATACAAGAGGAAAACGAGATAAGCGGGTCTCGAGTATCCCGTGGTGAGTGAATAAGGGAATTAAGAAAAGCGTGAGACTGGAAGGGAAGATGTGAATCCAGAGAGGGTAGCAAGACAGTTGAAGTTCGGACCTGGTTGTGTGCCGTCGTATGAGAGAGAACACCTGACGAGAATGGAGAACTTGTGACCATGTATAATTGTTCGAGAGCAGAGATGAATGTTTTCCTGATTGCCAGTTTTGACATGTACTAATACCAGGTAAAATGCGTTAGTATGATATTGATGTGTGATCCGAAAGATACGAACGGAGCAAATCATCGTGTGAGAGAGTTGGCCAGGTCATCAGAAATCAGCTATGCATAGCGACCACGAGGACGAAAGAATGCGCTGTCAGTGAGATGTTTGTATCAGCGAATAATGGTCAATAACCGAATGTTCGTCTTCTGGTGTGTCCTAGCAACTATGTGTACGTCAATACAGCAATGTGGCGTGTAGAATCAAACCCCTAGCAGAGCACATTGCAAGCACCATGTTTTTTTCTTCACTGCATTCACCAGCTGTAAACTGCAGTAGAAAGTTCTGGTTGTTTGTCCACTTCTGGACTTTAATTTTGTTCCAGAACAGGAGTTTTGTTCATGCACATCCATTTGATAGATTTGGCTTATAGATATGCATGCTGTTGAATCCTCGCCTCTCAGGCAGATGTGCTACAAATTAAACCTGATGCACATAACAATGATAAAAAGCACTTTTGGACACACATTTGTCATTCATTTACAGGGTACTGTCGCGTGCGGATGTGCACCAGAACGCACCAGTACTGAGTGAGCGAATAAGACGTCAAAACAATACGTAACGTTGTGAAGGTATTGTTGTCAAAGGCAGTCGATGTGTATAGTCCGAAGGAGACGGACGTGTGTATCCTTGAGGACGCTCTACCCCGGGATCCCACGGAAGCAAACGTTATATAAAGTTGGATCCTTGAGGACGTTTTACCCCGGGACTCCAAGATAGACCTCAGCAGGAAGCTGGTGAACGTTACGTTTCGGTAGTAAGCCGGTATACCTTCATTATTTAATTTAGACGGATGAACTGAACACAAAGATGATTGTCTGGATCTCAAGGTCGGACTGCGACCTATCGTGAGGACATATCAGTCCATGGATGTACGAGCGAGCTTTGGTTGAACGAGTTGAATTATTACTTGCATATTTCTCATTGTGTTGATTATCGATATTGTCAATACACAAATGGAACTTTTAAAGAGAGTTCTCGTTCTGCTACGTTTGGCAGCTTCAGCATTCATCATGTTGTGTTACTCTTGGCCAGTGGCATGTTAAGTGTTGATGCCTTTTGTTACATTGCGACAACCCCTAGTCACTTTTACGCTCGTCACAATCAATCAAGCTCCGCACGTTACAGGTGCCAGATGTGTATACTGATTATGTGACTTGTATGGTATTTTACAATGCATATATTTCATGCATGCTTGATCTAATGTTGTAACTTCAGGTATGTGCCCATTCTGATGCAACAAGCAAAGATCTACTGGGATATGGAGAACTACCAACAGGTAGAGAAGATATTTCGCAAGTCAGTGGAGTTCTGCAATGAGCATGATGCCTGGAAACTCAATGTTGCCCATGTCCTGTTCATGCAAGAAAACAAGTACAAGGAAGCTGCAGGCTTTTATGAGCCCATTGTTAAAAAGAATTATGATAATGTAAGTTTTGCTGTAGACTTAGTTCAAATAAGTATTGCAGTAGAGTTTATTTTAGTGTTGGTATAGTTACAGTTAATGTTAGTGTTGGTATAGTTACAATTAATGTAAGTGTTGGTGTACTTGCAGTTAATGTAAGTGTTGGTTTTGCTACAGTTAATGTAATTTTTTTCTGTAGGTACAGTTAATGTAAGTGTTGCTGTAGCTACAGTTAGTGTAAGTGTTAGTGTAGTTACAGTTAATGTAAGTGTTAGTGTAGTTACAGTTAATGTAAGTGTTGCTGTAGATAAGTTAATGTAATTGTTGCTGTAGATACAGTTTGTGTAAGTGTTGGTGTTGTTACAGTTAGTGTAAGTGTTAGTGTAGTTACAGTTATTGTAAATGTTGGTGTAGTTACAGTTAATGTAAGTGTTGGTGTAGTTACAGTTAATGTAAGTATTGGTGTAGTTACAGTTAATGTAAGTGTTAGTGTAGTTACAGTTAATGTAAGTGTTGCTGTAGATACAATTAATGTAAGAGTTGGTATAGTTACAGTTAATGTAAGTGTTCCTGTAGATACAGTTTTTGTAATTGTTGCTGTAGATACCGTTATTGTAAGTGTTGGTGTTGTTATAGTTTGTGTAAGTGTTGGTATAGTTACAGTTATTGTAAATGTTGGTGTTGGTACAGTTTGTGTAAGTGTTGGTGTAGTTACAGTAAGTGTTGGTGTAGTTACAGTTAATGTAAATGTTGGTGTAGTTACAGTTAATGTAAGTGTTGGTGTTGTTACAGTTAGTGTAAGTGTTGGTGTTGTTACAATCTGTGTAAGTGTTGGTGTTGTTACAGTTATTGTAAATGTTGGTGTTGTTACAGTTTGTGTAAGTGTTGGTGTTGTTACAGTAAGTGTTGGTGTAGTTCCAGTTAATGTAAGTGTTAGTGTAGTTACAGTTAATGTAAGTGTTGCTGTAGATACAATTAATGTAAGAGTTGGTATAGTTACAGTTAATGTAAGTGTTGCTGTAGATACAGTTATTGTAATTGTTGCTGTAGATACAGTTATTGTAAGTGTTGATGTTTTTACAGTTTGTGTAAGTGTTGGTGTAGTTACAGTAAGTGTTGGTGTAGTTACAGTTAATGTAAGTTTTAGTGTTGTTACAGTTAGTTTAATTGTTGGTGTAGTTACAGTTAAAGTAAGTGTTGGTGTAGTTACAGGTAATGTAAGTGTTGGTTTAGTTACAGTTAGTGTAAGTGTGATGTAGTTACAGTTAATGTAAGCGTTGGTTTAGTTACAGTTTGTTTAAGTGTTGCTGTAGTTACAGTTAATGTAAGTGTTGGTTTAGTTACAGTTAATGTAAGTGTTGCTGTAGTTACACTTAGTGTAAGTGTTGGTGTAGTTACAGTTTGTGTAAGTGTTGGTGTAGTTACAGTTTGTGTAAGTGTTGGTGTAGTTACAGTTAGTGTAAGCGTTATTGTAGTTACAGTTAGTGTAAGTGTTGCTGTAGTTAAAGTTAATGTAAGTGTTGGCATAGGTACAGTTAATGTAAGTGTTGGCATAGTAACAGTTAAAATAAATGTTAGGGTAGTTAGAGATAATGTAGATGTTGGTGTAGCTAGAGGTAATATAAGTTTTGCTGTTGTTAAAGTTAATCTAATAGTTGCTGTAATTGGAATCAATGTAAGTGTTGCTTTAGTTAGAGTTAGTGTAACTGTTGGTATGTTTGGAGTTCATGTGTTTCTTTTATGCAGATGCCTAGTCCAAATTGCTTTCATTATATTTGTCATTATCATGTATATTTGACAATACAAGTTATTTGTTGTCAACTGTTCTTTCCTCAGCTGTTGAGTGTCAGCGCTATAGTGCTGGCAAACTTGTGTGTCTCTTACATCATGACCAGTCAAAACAATGAAGTAAGTTGGTTAGGTAGGCAGTAGCAACAGCAGTATCAAATTTATAGAGCTTGATCTGAGTCTAATCTTTGTTCAGACTAATCAGTCCTGATGATTCCTGTAACTGAACGTAAACTGAGGTCCCATTTTAGTGGGGCGGGAAAAAGAATTGACTCACTGCCCCCCTAACATGTCGTAAGCGGCAACTAATTAGGGATTTTACCTATGAAGCTGGAACGCATCTGCCTATGCGGTGAGGAACCAACAGTCTGCATACAAGTGTAAGCTAGACCTGAAAAATAGCTTTGCACACAATATTCAAATTCTGGAATAAAACTAACACCCAGAAGTGGATGAAGAATCAGAAATGAATGCAAAGAAGAAGAACCTAATCCGAACCATTCGACTGAATCGTACTAAAACAATATTGTGGGTCAGTAGCCACTCACCTGGGAAGTTGAACCCGGGTAACAAATGCCTGAGAAATTATATCCCCAGATGAACACAGTGGAAGAAGAGTCACTTATGAAATACCGGAGACAAAAGACGTGGAACAAAAGTTCTTAAGGAAAATATTGAACATAAAATTGGATGAATTCAAGAGGAATGGAGAAATAAGAGAAATGTCTGGGTAACCACTGGTAACAACAGTTGTGAGATAAAGAAGACGACATTATATTGGAAATTACCTGAGGAGAAGTCAGCAGAAAATCACCAGGTACTGAAATGGGAAATAAAGGGGACTGAGGAAGTGAGGACGTCCATAAGAAATCAGAAAATGAATGTTGATGAGAGAGGCCAAAGATGCGGGATTGGATTATTTCCATGATAATGAAGAGACTACACAGGTAACAGAATGGAGGAATAGATTGTGAACCATATGTGATAAATAATGGTAGAACAGGACAATGATGATGATGAATATTGGGGAGCTGCAGTAGCAGGTAATGATAATTACAAAGAAAATGGACACTCCAAAATGCAACATCAAAGTTAATGGGACAGTCCTCAAGAAGGTTGGTAAGTTTAATTACTGATGTGTCATCAGTCATTTTACACTTACAGAGTTTTGAGGAGGGGATCAGAGCACCTGTGGATCTGCCTGGAGTGCTGGGATGATAATCCTTACTATTCACAAGTTTAACTAGACTGCTTATTTAAAAAAAAGAAAAGACAAAAGAAATTTAGGAAACAGATTGGCAGAAGAGATGGAATAGAACATATTCCCAACCAGTGGGGCTCTGCAAAGCCCTAAGATCTTCCTGTGCAATTCCCATGGTTCCACGGTTGCTTTGGGAAAATATTTTTTTTTAAATTAAGGGGTTCAAAGAAGAAATTGATTCTGAAAAAGGCCCAGCTAGCCAAAATGGTTAGGAAACACTGGAATAGAGAAATTATTCTTGTGTGGGAAAAATACTAGGCAAGAGAGACAACGGAAGAAGAAAGATGGATGTGGACAGCTGAGAAAGCTGGTTAACAAATGAAGCAGCATAGATTTAATGAATGTATCAATGGACAAGGAGGATCCTAGAGCATTAAGGCCAGTTTCTGACCTATACCAGACACATGAGGAACATGAAGAAGAAGAGAAGAATTATAATTCATAGACGTGTGCAGTGAAATAGACAGAAGTAATAGATTTGCTGACAGAGTTAAAATCGATTCTGTTATAATTCTAATTGTAGTTATCAGTTATGGTAAAAAATAATAAATGAATTGTCTGCTAGAAATGGAAATAAATTTAATCAGACGAGCCACATAATATAAAAATTTATGGTGAAGTGATTTCCATCAGAGAAATGAGGGAAAGTTAATGCCTTCATGTTGTGTATAAGGGGATACTCTATTTCTCACCACCTGAGGCACCAGCAGGCTCTGTGCTGGTGTTACAGAACCTCTTGCTAGATCCTGCCACACATTCGCACCATTCACCAAGGATAATGGCCAGCATTGACATAAACCAAGCTGGCAAGCTGTCTTGGAGTTGGTGGACCCTAAAGATGCAGTGTCCGGGAACTGGAGGCCGTGGCTATGATCAGCTCACCCCCAGTGCATGGGTGACAACTTCCATTGAAAGACGATGATTTCTAATGCTTGCTGTCTAAAAGGTTCAGAATGATTCTGTCTGTCCTGACACTGTCTTGAGTGACTACATGAGAAAAGTCTAACATGCTGAGAAAGCATGCTCATTTTCTGAAGTTCATAAGTCACTAGTCTGTGGACTGTTTCCTGTCAATCCCCAGAGATGCAGCCAGTCAATATTAGGAGGCAGAATATACAGAGGTTAAATAGTCATGTGCAGGATGTGATGATTCCTTGGGTGAGCCCAGTACCAGAGCACCATTTGTCAGCTCTGCCTTTATAAAAGCCTCTGTGGATGATGAGGAATGTGCATGTTCTACCCCTGTTTTCTGTAGAGCTAAACAGGTTTCATGTAGTTACCCTAGATGGGTCCACTAAGGGAACCATCTCTAGACCAGATAGAAAAGATGACACAACATGAAATTAACTGCGAATGCCTACCCTGATAGTAAATGTTCAGCAGAGTTGGATGTGTTGGCCGAATATATAGCAAGTATGTTATTGTTGTGTGCTAACTGAGCTACAACTAGCCAGCACACTGCAAAGCGTCCAGCAAGTACAACTTCCGCGTCCTCTCTTAGAAACAGAACTCGACGACAATGACTGTCATACATTTTATTCTTCAGGTTACATGACACAACTGCAGAGACATAGCTATTGATCCCAACTGACATTCTCCCTTAGTCCATTTAGTCAACACTCACTCTCTCCCAATCTGTAGCGGCCTTTCCTTGGCCTCTACAGCTCCCAAGGCCTACAGCGTCCACAACTCTGGCACGCCTTACAGCTGAATAAGACGAATACTCCTATCCACTGGACCTTAATATTATTTCATCAGACAGCCACAGTTGACTGGAGACGGACTTTCCTTGCCGTACTCCAAAAGCACACAGCTCTCGTCAGCCTGTCGAAGGGCTCTGATGACCGACAGGACTTCTACCATAAGTCCCCTCTAGCCCACAGCTCTCGTCGGCATTCCCCCACTGTCCTGTTTCCGTAGTGACTCTACGTCTCTTCGCGTTGTCACCCAGAACAGTTACTATTGGAGCTTCCCATCTTCTTGGCCTTACTTTGCCAGCCGGACTCTACCTTCGACCAGTACCGCAACCTCAACCCTTACTCAGGCCTTGATGCCTGATGTTTGTACGGTACTCTGTTATTCTCGAGAGAGATAATCACTGACCCTAACTTGGTCCCTCTCTCTCTTTCCTCAGTCTTGCTCTGACTCTCGGATCTCAGACTGCCTGGACTGACTCCTCAGCCTCAATTTATCCATTTCAAACTCATGTGGATTACACGAGAGGCACGCTTGTGTGAGCGTTCTCGAGAAACATGCTCATGTGGGTGTTCTCGAGACTCCCGCTCAATGAAGCATTCTGGAGGATCACACTTATGTGAGTGGCTGATGTCACATGAGAATCACGCTATCACGTAATACACCCTTTTCTCTGGGATCCTCATTCTCCATGCTTTTCAGCCCTCACACAGTGAACCCACGCTTCTACGTTCTCGTCCGTTCACGCCTCGTTCATGATAAGACATTTTCACTGGTCAACATTCTCTCCTCTCAATACTCGGACCATGTTGACACTATTCCCCCGTGAACTCACAGAAATCAGCACGCAACAGTTATAAACATCCACAGCACATTTGCCTCACAAAGAATGATAAAGAAAATAGAAAGATTTGTTAATGAAAATGAATTAAATCAGTAAGAATGGAAATTTTGAAAAAAGGGAATTGAAATACTTTGGCCACATTAAGACATAACACACTTTAAAAACCATACTGTAAGGAAAGTTTAAAGGCAAGCGAGCAAGAGGATAACATCAAGAGACGGATGGGTAGCAGTCTGAGAGAATTTAAACCAGGACAAGAGACAGAGCGTGTTGGAGATCCCTTTCAACTCTGTGGAGACAGCACCTGACTGACTGACTGAGTGGAAAAAAAGGGTTACAGAAATTGGGACAGTGAAAACTAAAATAAATGTCTACAACAGAAAGAGTTTGACTAATACCTAAGACTCACCTGGGCAATTTAGTTGATGGCTGGGATAGAATAAGTTAAAGTAATATCGGTAATCTATGTTTTTGTAATAACTGACTTAATCCCTCAGTGGTAACTGATTCTGCTGTCATATTTCCAGGCTGAAGAACTCATGAAAAAGATTGAAAAAGAAGAGGAACAACTAGCCTATGAAGATCCAGATAAGAAGATCTACCATTTGTGTATTGTGAACTTGGTTATAGGGTAAGGAGGCTTGTTCTTGTATGTTTATTGAATTGTGCTTGTTCTTCTGTTTAACAGGCAGCAATAAGGATTACATTGACTTCAGAGCTGAATGATATACACTTTCAAAATGAAATGAACGTCTTAGAGTATATTTGTTTAGGCTGTCAAACAACTGTAGGTTATTGTACAGTGAGAATTTTCTTCCAACACCAGTTATTGATAGCCTCTGTACCTAGAAACTTGCTGGTGGTCTGAAGATCTTGGTTTTGAATCCACACTGGGGACTTGTAGGTTGACTCTTTGAGTCCCAAGGAACGCACCCTACGTTCATAGGTTCCTACCTAGAGTCCCAATAAACGCAAGATGCGCAGATTTTAGGTCTCTTTTGACTACCCCTTGGGCCTCTGATGCTAAACCCCCCTGGGACTCGAAGAGTTAAGTGGGTACTGGGAAATGCTTTTTTCATTTACTGCAAAGCAAAGGAGGCAGGCCTGATGCTTACCACCTTATCCGTCGAGTGCAGGTTGAAGTGGGTATCAGTTCCCTTTCTCTTCAGCTTACTTTTTCTGGTCACTCACCAACCAGCATGGTAATCCCTGGTTTAAATCCTCCTTGACATTAGTATATATATTTTATGTGATATCAGGGGTTCACAGTAGACTCAGCTTCATAGCAGTGGATTTCAAAAATTAAAAAGTTAAAGGCATACAACATCATTCTGACACATCATTCATCAAGTGTAGATTAGTTTAATGATACAAGCCCAGCAACACCTTTTTTAACATGGAAACTACAAAAGCATTCTCAGCAAATAGCAGTTTTTGCAGAAGAGTGACATAACAGAGAGATCTGCTGTACACTGACTCCTTCAGAGGCAGATAGGAAAGGATGGACTGTGCAAGAGGCCTGACACAGCAAGTTATAAAGAGGAAACTGTGAGAAAACCAGCCTCATATAATAGAGTATGAACACTGATGTAGTCAGTGTGGCAGAGACTGCTACTTCCGCATTGGATTTTATAGTCATCAGGGACGCTGTTCCTAAAACCAGTGACACTACTGTATTGTCCCTACAGACTTATAATTGCCTTTATATAGATATGTTTATGATGTAACATTATCTGAAGTGTATCTGTGTGTAGAATTCTTCCTCTCTGCTGCTAAATTTTCAGCATGTTTACTTGTGCTGTAATATAGTATATTGTATGTAGCTCAGAGAGATTCTCCTTAGATGTCTCCATTTATGTTTGTCTGTTTGTCTATGAGTCTCTTGTCTGTCACTGCAAGTAACCTTCTAGTGCCAATTTTTCTTCTTCTTCTTCATCTTCCGTGATGTAGCTCAGGAGATTGGTCAATTCTGTGTATGTTATTTTATTATAAAAGGCAGCATCTGTAGCTTTGATGTCATAATTTCAGCATATTCAGTTCATTTCCGCTGCAAACAATGTGGCAGCAGACCTCATTTCAGTGATTTCGACAGTGGTGTGCACATTGACCATTCATAGAGGAAAATCATACTGTTGAACATCAAATTGCCTACTAAAACCACAAACAGCTAACAAATACTAGAATTAGTATAAGACGTCCTCTAAAGAATGTGCAGCTAACTTGTATTATTTTTGTTGTTTTCATTTTAGCACCCTGTATTGTGCCAAAGGCAATTATGAATTTGGCATCTCCCGGGTTATCAAAAGTTTGGAGCCGTACAATAAAAAACTGGGCACTGACACATGGTTTTATGCCAAGAGATGCTTCCTGTCCTTGATTGAGAACATGGCCAAACACATGATCATGATACGAGACTCAGTTATCAAGGAATGCATACAGTTTCTGGAGTTGTGTGAATGTAAGTTTCCTCTTTTAGACTTTTTTTTGAAAGGCAGTATTTTATGATAGTGTGGTGGTGTAGTTATTTGGCATAAATTAATAATGGAATAATTTTTATGTCTTTTAATCAGCACACTTTTTATTTGTGTGTGTGTCTCATCTCCACCTCACTATCTCTTGCGCATATCTGCCGCTCCCTAGATGTCTCCATATATGTTTGTCTGTTTGTCTATGAGTCTTTTGTCTGTCACTGCAAGTAACCTTCTAGTGCCAATTCTTCTTCTTCATCTTCATCATTCCAAGCCCTTGAGTTTCAATGCTGCAAATATCACACCCCTACATTTATCTCTGCAGTTAGTCCACTCTGTCGTCTTGGTCTGCCTCTTGGTTTACGACTGGTCAGCTCCCTTGTATACACAGTTTTTTTCCCTCACTGGCAGCTGACATTCTCTCAATATGCCCCAGCCAATTCTGTCTATTAGCCCTCATGTTGCCAGTGATCAGTGGTGACTTAAATGTCATCATCATCATCATGTAGCAGGTCCTTTGCAGAACATCACTCTCATTACGGTCTGCTTCATATGACCAAAATATTTCAGCGTCCGAGACAAAAGGTTGTTTATTAGTCAGTTTTCCTTCAGATCTTTTAGAATGTCAGTCTTTTTTTTCTTCTTTGTCCAAGGTATTCTGAGACTATTTCTATAGCATTTCAGCTTCAAAGCCCCTATTTTCTTCCTTAAGGACTTGGAGATAGTCCACGACTCACATCTAGTCCACGACTCACATCTGAATGTTGCTACTGGGAAGATGCATGCTCTCAAACTGTTAACTTTGAGTTCCTCGCCGGTGCTTTATCATAGACTTTTAATGCTGTTTAATCTTTTTGTATTGCTGTGGCCGTCTTTCTTTTGACTTGTCTATTGCTGCTTATAAGGGAACCTACATTTTACAAGTTTGTGACATATTTTCAATTTCTTCACCATTTATTTTTATTTTTGATTGACAGCCAGTTTTGTCTGTGGACACGTGGGATGCAATTTGTGTGTGGTTATTTTGAAGCCCCACCCTGGCTTTTTCCAGGAGCCCTAAATATAGCTGGGCCATAAATATTCCCTAGCCATAGATATGGCCTTGCCCACCAGAGGCCATTACAAGGGGATGAGTGGTATTTTAGGTATTTTTTTTTTTTTTTCATCGAACACCGGCTGTGAATTCCAGTGGAAGGTCAGGTAATCGTCCGCTTGGACTTTTGGCTTTCACCTGGACCTGATTTTTGCGTGTACAACCGTTTTTTATTTCCCTGCCTCATGGGCAGTTGTACGCCGACTTCGAAGGAAGACGTCAGGCCTATTTCTAGGGTGACTGTGGCCATTGTTTTGTGTGGGTCGAGACGTTGCCTGATTTGTGTGGTGTCCACTTCGTCTCCTTTGCCGCAGGTATTGCCCCCGGAGTACCCCTTTGGGTCGGCCCCCTGTGGAACAGTTAGCCCTCAAGGGAAGGCAGGGGCAGATCTTGGGCATTCCCCGCCATCCAAGGAGGCATCCATGTATGCAGAGCCGACACATGGCGCTCTGTTTCTGGGCTCACCCAAGGAATCGTCACGTCCTGCACAAGCCTGCTTAACCTCACAACCGTATCAGGCCTCCCGCTCGACAGGGGCTGCGCCCTCTGGGGGTCAGCGGTGAGCATCCCTCGGGTTTTGGACTTTTGTAACCACACAGATAGGTACATTCTTTTTTTTTTTTCCCTTCGCACGTTAGATTTCTTTGACGAGCCGTTAGCCCGACAGATGTTACATCCTGCATCAGGCATATCGTTATCAGTTTTGTCCCAACACTCGGGCGAGTGGTGTCTTTGGGTGTGGATATTCGGTCTTTTTCAGTTCAATTCAAATTTTGAGGTCAGATTTTGATCCGTATGATCTAGTTTTGTCGGAAATTTAGGCTTTGCCATCCGGTCGATGGATGGTTGCTGTTGTGGTGTACCACAGCGCGGTGACGACGACACTGAGGGTTTACCCAGGACATGAATGGCCAGCCTATGGATAGTTGCTGTTGTGGTGTACCCCAGCGCGGTGACGACGACACTGAGGGTTAACCAAGGATGTACATGAATGGCCAGCCTAGGGATGGTTGCTGTTGTGGTGTACCCCAGCGCGGTGACGACGACACTGAGGGTTAACCGAGGATGTACATGATTGGCCAGCCCATGGATGGTTTCTGTTGTGGTGTACCCCAGCGCGGTGACGACGACACTGAGGGTTAACAGAGGATGTGCAGTGAACAATGTTCTCTTTATTCCGCAGTCTTTTAACCAAGGGTTGTAATTTTGGCTGTACGTTTGGCAGACCTACTCATGTTCCTAATGAGTTTTGTTAACAATTTTTTCACCCAAGCGTTTGGGGGCGGGCTGATGAGAGCCACAAGGACACATCACCTCTGGGGGCCGCCAAACTCCGAGATCCCCTGGCAGCTCTGTTAATGCTCATTTGAGACATTATCCGTGGCGCACGACGAGGACGTGCTGCCGGGGTCTTGCGTGAGGTTCCGTTCAACCAGGATATTAAAGGACTGGCGCCCGAGTGACGTACGGAGTATCTCCTTATACACATCATTTTGGACTTAACTTCCCCTCACGCCTGTGACATGAATCACCGCGCCACATTTTAGGTAGTGATGATTGATTCGTAAAAATATGAGTCTGACATCATATACCTAATGCTCCACTGACGTGAATAGGGTCTACTTACATTAATGTGTGTGAATGGGTGTTGGTCTGTCTTTGTGCCCTCTCTGTTATGTCTGTCTGTCTGTCTCTCTCTCTCTTTCTGTGGATGAGCATGCGTGTGTTTGTGTGTGGTTTTTGTTGTTGTTGTTACTTCTATATGTGATCTTTCAACCTAAAAATGGTATCAGGACATTTTATGGGTAAAATCTGCCAGCATGATATTGACCACCTCACCCATAAAATGCCAGCTGGGTGGGGGTTTGGGGGGGGGGGGGGGGGTCACAGTTGCAAGAAGACGTACCATGGTCCCCACCAGAAGAACCGATCCGATTACCAAAACCTGACGCCAAACGCGACCGACACCGCCAGCACCAAAAACTCTTGAAACCCTATGTAGGAGGAGCACCTGACAACCAAGACCACCAAAACAACACCAGATCCCACCATAACCCTTTGCTATTTGCCCAAAGCAAATAACTGCTAGTCCTTCTTAGGATAAGCAGTTCCCACCCCTCGGATACACCAACCAGACAATCAAACCCACCCGAAATCGACTTGATGGCAGAGCAGCCAATCCAACTATCTGGAGCGCAGCACAAGGCCAGTCAGGTACAAAAACAGCCAAACGGCAAGAAACCGCAACAAACACTGAGCGATAGAATAGTGTACCCAGTACACCACTGGGTAAAAAAAAATGACACTTGACATACATAACTACAGCAGTGTATCCTTTCTACAGTGCATGGTCGGAGTGTGAAAGCAGTCATTGAACAGCCCTTGGAAGAGGAGCCCATGCATCCTGGCAGAAACACTGTTGCCTTTGAGGCCCGTCTGCTCAAATCACTGCTGCTACAGCTGAACTAGATTAGCACTCAAATTAGCTTATGTTTAAACATATATGCAGATGATTTGTTCAATTTCAGTTCCAGCTGTTTGAGGGAGGAAAAGTGTAACATTTTCAGCATGCTGCAAATGGTTTTCACTGTGGGCAGCATTTGGTTATATGTGTGATCTGGTTTATTGATGCAAAGTGTATTGGCTGATATTTGTGTATGTGCGCCAGGGTTAATGACTTAATGTCCCTATCCAAGTGACCCATCCCTACACATCTGGGTCTCATTTTGGTCCTGTTTTGCCCCCTTCTCTTGATGGTTGTATCTCCTTTGTTCTGGTTTTGATATGTTTTTAACTTCTGACTGGGTGAGCGCCTTTGGATTATTTATTCTTCTGCGTTCACCCTTAAAAAGTGCTTGGCATATTGTGTTATGGTTTCCAGCTATCTCCACCTTTCCACCCAACACATCCAGTTTTCACCAAAGCCCTAATAAGTTGCCGCTTATGACGTGCATATTATGGGGCAGTGAGTTTATTCTTCTTTTCCCCCAAAATAAGACCCTGAAAATCACACTGGAAAATGATTATTTGAAGTTGATATTTTCACTTGGCAGATTGTATTATTTAGGGTAGTATCTTTGTCATCATCATGAAGTAGGTAGCATTATACTGTTTTGTCAAATCTGTTGCCCGGGACATCTGATTTTGAGGCAGCAGAGTTGTGTCTCTGTTTATCTGGTTTCTAATTCTTGACCTGTCCTTAACATTCACAGGATGTAAACTCCAGCAGAAATTTCTGACTGTTCGTGGACTTCTGGACTTTGGTACTGTTCCATCCAGAACTTGAGTTGTGCATGCACATCCATTTCACAGATCTGGCTTGTTTGTATGCAGACTGTTGGTTTCTTGCCTCTCAGGCAGATGCACTTCTTTGATGCAGACCTCCCTAATTAGTCACCTTGTATGACATGCTTGTTAGGGGGGAGGGGTTGGGGCGGGGGGAGGGGCAGTAGTTCTATTCTTCCCCTAGAACCAACATGGGGAACTTGTCTGACAGAAAACACTAGCTCTTGGTTCCACTGAAATGCACATGCTCCTTTACACCACACCAAGATGGAGATATGCCAGACAGGTGATGATGATAGTATGAGATCAAAAGGATAGCGAAGCCAGACAACAGATGCCTGCAAAAATCAGATGTTTCAGCCGAAAGGCACAAATATCGCAGCCCTGTTGTAAACAGGCACAACACATTTATGTCTTTGGATGAATGCAGAAAAAGAAGATGAGAAGAGATATCAGGAGTTAATGCTTGCTGATGGTGATCACAGTACATTAAAGATAAGGCTGTTAATTGACTCCTTTAACCACTTCACGCCAAGTAATTCTGTCCTTTGCCATCTTGTTGACACCCCCTCCCCCCTCCATCGTCTTATATTACATTGTTTTTGCATTACATATTACTTATATTCATGTTGACCCGTGTTGTATTTTTTAGTACTCCATTGACAAAGACTTTGGTCCAAACTGATTTTATTTGTGCGCCTCTTTTTGATTGCTTCCGTTGAGCTTCCTAGTCGCATTTAATCTTGTATTATGCACTTCTTGTCAGCTTGACTGCAGTCACAATTCCCCCTTTCTCCCGCTTACGTTGTTACTTGCCTGGTAGGGTGCAGTGTTACTAATCTTCTAGCTAGGGCCCTAGTAACACACAGGTGATTTAGCATTACTGGAACCCACAGGGCATAGAAATAAAGGAAGACCACAAAAAATCTGCAGAGAAAGGAGCTAGATAGTGAAGTTAAAATGATGGGGGAGAGCTGTATGCGATAGCCAAGGATAGAACGAGTTAGTTGAGGGCCTGTGCTCCAGTGGGGGTTAAAAAAGCAGTGATGACAAATGTAATACCACATCAATGTGTTTAGTTGGCAGTCGTCAGCTAATGAGGGATGATAAGGCAAGTATCACACCAGCCACCTCTATCTGTATTTCTAGAGACATGTCTGATGACTATCAAAGTTGTAAGGAAATGTTGTGTGTGTGGTAGCCTTGACACACAAAGGATGAGAATGTGGTGTTTGCTAGTGTTGATATGACTGGATCGTGAGGTAATTCTGGGATGAGCTGAAGATCAGAGTTTGATGTCAGTATGATGGATTTTAATTATACATGATATTTGTTGATGAAGTTTGCCTCTATTATTTTCGTACAGTAAAGTATAAATATAGTTAAGATCTCTGCCATTGTTTCTTGTTTTCTGACCACGTCAACAGATCAGAAAGATACTTGTGCTCTTATCGTCCGCTCAATAATTAATTTATAGAAAGTCTTAAAGACCCTTATAACTACCAGTGTATAAAACAATTTCTGTAAAGATAAATGCTTATACATTTAATCTGTTTTCAAGTATATAATAATATTTACTTGCAGCACAGTGATGGTTATATAATAATAATAATAATAATGGCATATAAATATAATAATACAATGACCCCACCCAGATGTTTGCATAGATGATGAGAAAGGCAGGATTGAGAATGGGGCTGAAGCCCTCCCCCCCCCCCCCCCCCCCATACCCCCAATTGAAACTAGAAAATGTGTAAGGCGGGTGCAGAGCAGTGGGGTTGAGCCACCCCCCCCCCCCCCCCCCCCCCCCCCCCCCCCCCCCCCCCCCCCCCCCCCTAATGTTAACTTCGTGGGAATGGAAAGCTGGTGAAACTGCGCTAGCGGTGCAAGAGCTGATTGCTGAAAACTCAACCCAGGTGACATTGTAATATATACAGATGGGACTGTAGTGAGAGGTAAGAAGAGTGGATGGGTTTTTATTGAAAAAATGAATGGAAACTGCTTGAAAACAGAGAGTCTTGCCTACGACATCACTACATTCAGAGAGTGAAGGTGGAGGCAATAATGGCAGCTTTCTGATGGCTTGAGAGCAGCACAGCCTGACATGTGAATGTAACAGATTGACAGTGCATGCTTTGAAAACCTGAAACTGATGTCAAGCACGCAGAGTGGCTTTCATCACTCGATAAGACCCAGATCATGAACATTTTATGGATTTTCTGTCCAGAATGTTCTGGTGTGCGAGGTAATGAACTAGATTAGCTGTTGCCACTCCTCTGGGTGGTGAGCTACTATATGATAAAACGGATGTGGTGGAGGTTCTATGGGATCAAACAGGGCAAAAAGAACAGATAGGGAATCCACACTGAAAGACTAGTTCAACTGGGGAGTGTGGATGTTCTTGAAGATTTTCAACATTGAACGGGAAACATAGGCGAACTTTCAATCAGGTTGCAGCTGGTACTGTTAGCATGTCAACTTTTCGTTGGTTACTGAAGAAGTGGACTGAGCATGTGTCGGCATGTCCTGAGTGCAGTGATTGTCGTGAAATGATAGCCATTACGCATCGGTCTGTAAGGCTGATAACCTGTCTTACCTGTAATCTGCACAAAATTCAAACTTGGACTCGCCCAGAAATATATAGTCCCTTATATCTATATATATAGGCCTGTATTGGACAACATTATTATGTCTGCCTTTTCTGGTTACTTTAACTAAACTCCACTTTTAAATGTATATCTCTTAGAGATATATTTAGGGAGTTATTTGAGGTTTCTTGGAAACCGATTTACTCCTTGCCCCAGTATACAAGGAACTTCTTTTGTACCAACGCCTGAAGGTCTAAGCGACGCTATTCTCCTTGCCAGCTTCTCAAGCATCCAGATGTGTTAATCTGTGCCTGTATAACTTTCACGTTTCAAGGCAATCTGGAAATGTCTCAGTTTTTACATATGCTTGGGTAAGTTAATTATAGTTTACGAGTACCTAGAATGATGTCTGTAAAGTAGTCACTGCTGTAGAGAAATTAGTATCGGCTGTGTTATCTCACTTAGTTCGACCGTTCTTGATCGCTAGAGAAGCGGATTCGAACGTAGATCTTACACTGTACAGACTAAATAGCTTATGCCCTCAATAAACCACCCATACTGATAAACATTTAATGCCCTTACAATTGTGTACGTTTTAAACTACTTACAAGATCTGTACATACGAAATGGGGACAGAATTGGGTCAGGGCTTTGTTAATCAAAGTATGTGTGTGCTTGACCCAGATCAATGAGTGCTGGGGCGGTTGGGAAAGCTGGTGAATGCAGGTACTGACGGTAAATATTGGTGTTTGTGTGCAGAGTGAGGGGGATAGGGAGAGTGATATATGTGTTAGACCACTTTATCTATCTCCACTGTATATCTGACTTGCCTTCTCTTGCACTAAACAGACAGATAAATATAGGAGACTTATGTCTTTTGGTCTGGAGAGGCAATCTGAGGAATGAAACAGGAGAGCAGGGAGGAGTCAGCAGATGGGGGTTGATGACTAATGCTTGCTCTGTCTTTCCTGTCAAGATGTTACCCTCTTGATGATGACTAATGTTGAGTTATTTTCTTGACAGGATGTATATTTTCTGAAGAGCTGGCAGAAGATTCACAGTCTCACCAACATCCACCAACCATCCAACCACCAGAACCAACTTGTTACCCACCAGCTAACACCTGTGAAGGTTCCTGACATCTCCAACCCATGGGAGATGGTGCCTCAAACAGCTACCAGTACTAGAGCTTAATGTGGCTCAAAGACATTGTGTGTCCTTACTGGTGATAGAGACTTGCTAAATACCGGTACAGTTGCTGTATAGTGAAGTACTCTTACTACTTGATCCAGTGGAGCAGAATTCCCAGAGTCAAAGACAGTCAAATCATCCGGAGCTGAGGGAGGCATCATAGACAGAGAGAAGAGAAGATAAGTCTAATGCTTCGCATGATGTTGTGTTCCTCACAGCTCCTTGTGTCCAGGGATGAAAAGATGTCATCTCCAAGACCTTCTGTCTGTGTAGTATCTGTTTGATTTGGACATGATATCCTGAGATCTGGCATTTGTCTCACTTTTATATATCTAATTTATATTGATTACATACATTCATTTTCATGGCTGACTTAGGTGTCTCTATTTCACCTTTTTAAGTGTTTAGCAGTTGTGTATGTATGTGTATCTTCATTATATGTGTTAACATGGTTAGGATAATGAACTATCATAACCTGGGGGCTTTCTCTAGTAAGTAGTGGGGGTGTCCAGCCAAGTGTGCCTAGAAATATTATATATATATATATATTGACATATTTTGTAGTGCCAATACTTGAGTTGCCCTACTCCAGAGATAAGTTGATCGTATATTGGCCACGGGGAATCCCTTAGACCAATACGAGCCAAACGACTCAACATAATTATCTCTGAGTGCCGCTGGTTCTGAAGGAGAAATCCTTACATTAGGCACGCGACAGGAGTGATATGTGACAGTGATGTCAATTCTTGATTCATTCGTTCTCCCCATGTAGGTCCCAGAGCTTTATTTTGTAGCATAAAGAATAGACCCACTGCTACACCCCACTCCTTTAACAAGCAAGCCATAGGAGGCAACTAATTATGGGTGTTTTCAAAGTCAGAGTGCGTGTGCATGAGAGGATAGGACTAACAGTCTGCATACAAAAAGCCATTACTGTAAAATGGATGTGCACACAAAACACTAAAGTCCAGGTGTGGACAAATGACGAGACATTTTTGCCGGAGCTTACAGCCGGTGAACAACATGGTCACTCACAACAAACCATAAAAGAAAATTAGTAACCACGGAAATGAGATGTCTGAGAAGGGCTCTAGGAGTGACCATAAGAGATCAGATCAGGAATGAGATCATAAGAGAAAAAGTCGGCACAGAACCAATTCTGGATTACATACGAAGACAGCAAGTGAAATGGTTTGCCCACTTAGAGAGAATGCCTTGTGACACCATACCATACAAAGCATACATGGAAAGAGAAGAAGGACGTAGAGCATGAGGTAGACCAAGAACAACATGGAAGGATAACATCAGAGAAACTCTACAACAGCACAATGTGCCTATGGTCGGGACGGCCAGAAGAGCTAGAGACAGAACCTTATATCTCCCTCGACACCCACAGCGGTAAAAGAGGAAGTGAACAAGAAGAAGAAGAGCAACAACGATGAAGAAGAAGAAAACTGTTTATATCTAAGTTATAAGCAATAAGGGATGAAAAGGATATCTGAATAAATTCCAACAACTACAACACGGAAAGAAGCAGACATTTGTGTCAGTAAATGTGAGACAGTGAAAGACGGGCGTCGATAGCAAAGACAGTCGCATTAAAGTTATGGGCTATCCTCCGAATAACGGTCCCAAATCATCAAGACCACAAATTTACTCTAACAGGGCCTCAGTCACATGTAAATTGCGGCCCTCTTTCCGGCGACTACACAGCATACTGCGCAAAAGCTTCTGCTGAGTTAAAGTCACTTCAGTGAGTTTCCCGCTCGGCGCGGACGGGGCTAAACTAGATGGCTTGGACTCATGAGCAGCAGCTACAGCATCCTCCATTTTATTCACTCGTGAGTCCCAGCCATCTAGTTAAGCCCCTTGTTTAGGGAGTTACTCTCGGTGGTGGCCGTATAGTCGCCGGAAAGAGGTCCACAATTTACATGTGACTGAACCTTGTTAGGGTATATTTTCAGCCTAGATAATTTAGGACCGTTATTCGAAGGATAGTTCAAAAATGAATACTGGGCACATCACTACAGTAGAAAAAAACGGTACTTGATTTATAACTTACCCCTGACGTCACGAAAACGTCACGGGAGACATTCCCAATAAATTCTAGGGTGTTCCGGTTGTAGTTTCTCGCGATTTATCTACATCCAAGTTTAGGGTTAGGGTTGGGGTTAGCATTAGCAGACACTAGATGAACACTCAAAAAAAAAAAAAAAAAAAAAAAAAACACCACACAACAGCATACTTCCACCCCTTGAAATAATTGACTGTCAGGTCAGCTGTGGATTTCCCACGGGGATTTCGTGTTTGGGGTACGTTATAAATTAAGAACCAAAAAAGCTACCACGACAAGTGTATGCCCATGTTTAATTAGCTATTTCTTAAAACTGCATCAAAGGCATGTGCCAGCTGCCATGTTGACCAGGCATTAACAGCTATTGCAATTTGTATGCTGAAAATTATACGGCAGAATCTGAAACGCAATTATTTCACCTTGAGTTTAATTAATTACCGACATTGCAGCACTCTTGACGTTCCAATAGGCGCTCTGTTTTCATCTTCGGCAGCAGAATGTCAGCCAGTTCTCTAGTCCAGGGCTGTTCAACTAAGATTACCCAGGGGCAAAAATGTTAAAATGGGAATGGTCATGGGCCAAAAGCCTTAGCCCCAGCACACACACACAAAAAAAAAGACCATTAATACAAAATAACTGGTAATGATCTGTGAACCAGTTGCTTGGCCTCTAAGGACAAGGTCTGGCACGCAGGCCTCCAGTTGAATCGTCCTGCCTAGTCATTCCTCATTACATCATTTTCTATAATAATCTGTTCAAGTTTCCTCAAGGATCTTGACCACACTTAGCTCAGGCATTCTTTCTCCACATTTTCACTTCTAAAAACACCTGGATACCTTTGAGAACATATCCAAAGGATGCTAGCTACAGTAAACTTTCAGAAAGTATGTTTGCCACTCTGAACGGAGCATACCTTTCTCCACTACTATGAGCATGTTTTGTAAGTCAGTTTCAATCACAGCCTGTGTGTGTGTGTGCAGCCGGTTCTCAAACCAGCAAAAAGCTGCTACGACTTCCTCAACCTCAGTTCTCAAACCAGCAAAAAGCTGCTACGACTTCCTCAACCTCCGTTCTCAAACCAGCAAAAAGTTGCTACGACTTCCTCAACCTCCGTTCTCAAACCAGCAAAAAGTTGCTACGACTTCCTCAACCTCCGTTCTCAAACCAGCAAAAAGTTGCTACGACTTCCTCAACCTCCGTTCTCAAACCAGATGCTGGGAGTTTTCACCGATCACATTTTAATTACTAAGAAGGCCCACGGAGTCCATTTGACAAAATTAGGAACATCTTATGCAATACATATCTATTATGAGAAATTAAAAAAATAATTCTCGCATGCGGTATAGAGCCTGTTATAACAGATGGATGTGAATTCTGGACAGTTCGTAAACAGGTCAGACAATTTCTTGAGGCCTCAGAGATGTGGTTTTACAGAAAAAGGCTTAGAATTCCATGGAAGCCGAAACGAGTAGCACATAAATGTTGAAAGGAGTGACGGCCTTCAGACAACATAGCACAGCCATGAGAAGGAGAGAGTCATAATTATTATTATATTTATTATTATTGTGACCATATTATGAGAAGGGGAACTGTAACAAATGACCACAAGATATATCTGTTGAAAGAAGAGGCAGAGAAGATTCCTGAGAGCCTCTCCCTCCTTCCTCCCCGCCCCCAAGACCATGGCATCAAGGAATGGCAGCACATGAACTGATACATGATCTTGGAGATCGTAAGTTGTGGAGAAGCGTATTTGACCACGTCTGTCGGCAAGGCACTTGATGCTGATAATTCTAAAAAGTAATTTAACACTTTGGGATAATAATTATTAATATTGATAACACATACAGAAAACAGAACTTTAAGCAACGACATCATGGGTCGGATTAGAGCTTTTTGTAGTGTATAATTACCTGTAGTAGTATAATTACAGACTGCTGTAGCTAGATCCACCATGGGCTGGTGTAGCGGGTTATCTTTGTTAAACTGATCCTTAGCAATTTTTCCTTTACATTGTGATCTATCCAGATTATAGTTCCATGGACAGTCTGTGACATTAAAATGAAATAACTCACAAAGTTACCTGTAGTAGTATAGTTACAGACAGCCGTGGGTCCATGTAGCGTACTATCTTAATTTTGCTGAACTGATCCTAAGTAATTTTCCTTCACATTGTGCCTTCTGATCTATCCAGAGTATAGTTCTTCGTACAGTTAATTACATTAAAATGAAATAACTCATGAAGATGAATGTCGACAAATAGAAAATTATCCACGACATGTGAATTTCACTTACATTTGTATCGTGGCAAGCATCGCTACAGAGGTGCCAGGTAGTTAGCATCCTTTGGATATTTTCTCCAGGTAATGCCAGTGTGTTGGAAAACGAACAAGCGGATAGACTGGCCGGTTCTGCACCATTTGCTGTTGAACTGATGCATGACAATCTAGATGTTGTGAGGGCTCTTTGGGAGCTAGTGAACAGTGCGGAGACACATATAGATCATTACGGTCTGAGGAGAATGGAGCTACAGGAAGTTAGCAGGTGATTTGGCAAACGTTCAACACCCAAGTGAAAGGCGAGACAGATTACAGTCAGACAGTTATTGATGCCATCGTAATTTGAACTCGTGGCTTGCTGCTGAAGATGGGGATGAAGCCTTATGGGAGTGTCCCGAGTGCTTTGATGTCGATTCTTAATTCAACATTCAAAATTGTCTGTATCATTGCCAAAGTGGAGACAATTCCTTCGCTTTAAAAAAAGAAAGTTCGCTAAATGGTTCAAGACTAATGCAATATCAAACATGAATTATGTTGTTATTTGTGTGTATCTTCCGTTCGCACATTACATGCAAAAGTTAAAATTACTATTAACGTTGGGTGTGCTGCAATTCTGGTCTAAGGCTGTTAGTGATGGCACATCTGGCGGATGCCTCATACGTCAACTTTGCGTGTAATGTCTTCAAGATTATGCTAGAACTTGAAAGTACTTGTGAGAATTGTTCTACGAAAACTCCAGATACTAGGAGACCAGGTTTACTCAGAGTCACAGTGTGCCCTTCGTGGGAACCGGTCTACCGCTGATACGATATTTTCATTACGACAGTTGCAGCAAAAATGCAAAATCAACAACTGTTTGCTGCTTTTATTGATTTTGCCAATGCATTTGATTTGGTTAGTCGAAAAAGTCTGATCGGTACACTGAAAAAGAATGGGTGTCTACCTACTTTACTGAGCATTACTGAGTCGTTCCACACAGGTATGAAAGGTGCACTCTATCTATCTGCTTTTACCCCACCAGGACATCACACAAGCGATAAACACCCGATGACACAAAGTGCCACCATGCCGATGAGGATCACCGTGGAGAGGTCACAGAAACCGCGTTCAGCCATTAGACCATATTTATGGTCCGGCTATATTGCGGCCCCTGGCAAGAGCCAGCATGGGCTTCAAAAAAACTTGCATCCCACAAGGGGATGACAAGATATATGATTAGAAAGGTACAATCAACTTAAATGGTGTCATTTTCCCTGGCAAATGGCGGAGCATTTACGTGGCGACCCGTCCTCAGTCCGTATTTTCGTGGCTAATGTTTGCGGCAGCTCTCTGGCAAAGTCCTTCTTTCTCCCAGTCAGACCGCTCGATCCATTCCGGTGCCCGACTGTGTTTCTCCTGCTCTTATATTTCTGATGTTTTCCTCTTAGTTCATGCAGGTCCTTCTGTATATAAATAGAGAAGGCCGTGGTTCATGCTCCCTCTAATTTGACCAACCGTATCTCTAAGAGTCCGAGCTTCTTAACAGAATAAGAATTTCTTTTTGGACCATAATTTATAGTTTTAAAATTTTAAATATTTTACTTTGCTAGAAGGTACTGAAAACAGTTTTTGGGTTTGGACTGAGCCAAAATTGCGTGTGATTATAGCGGTCATATAGTTGTCTAACTGTAATAAGAGCAGGTTAAGCATGTCATGTTAGTGAAGCTGGAATCTCTATTAACGAACTAAAAATGAAGCGTTTATTTTTCGGCTATAGTTTTTAACATTCACGGACATGCGCACAAACGAATTCATTAGTTAGCGTTGACAACCGAGGCAAAATGGTGCACTTTCAAATCAAGGAAAGCGACTATACTTCAACTATTTACGGCTTCGTAAGCAAACGCTTCTATTTATCATCAACATGCTAAATTATATTTTATATGAAACCTGAATGTAAAAATATTGGAGTGACACTTTGCCTTTAATAATCACATTTTTTAAAATGATTCATCATTATCGTAGTCAAGAATTCCAGTTGAGTATTAAAATATATTGTCGTCGAGAAGTTTTCTCATAATAAATAATACAATAGTTATTTTAATTACCACCCTCTTAAATTTAGTATCTCTATTCTTCTTCGCGTTTACCGGCTTTAAACTCCTGCGGAAAGTTCTGGCGATTCCTCTATCACTAATGGACCTTCACCCTAGTCCACTAGTCCTGTTCCAGAACCTGAGTGTTGGCTACGTGCACATCCGTTTAACAGATCAGGCTAGTGTATCTATTCATTGGGATAGCCTGTGACCTAAAGGTCTTGGATTAGAAAATGCATTAAAACATTAAAAAAATTATAATTGACCAAGGTGTATTCAGCCTTTGATTGGTACTTGTACTAGTAGGAAATATGCTGAGAAGTGAAAGCTGCTAGCATAAAGTTGACCTTGTCAGTCAACAAGTGTCGACTGGTCTTGAAAAACGTAGATCCAACACAGTTGACTTAATGTGTCAATGATGAGAGAGGGGTCTTTTTTAAATTGTAGAGTAATAATGAAATGATGTGTTTGAAACATAAACATGGTTTATCTTGATAATGTTTTACATATTGGCAGATAAAAGAACAGAAGTTTAATGATGCTATCCTAGTATTAAATCATCACCTACAAGGAGAGACTAAGGTAACAATTTTTCTTTGTAATCATGATTGTAACAAACAGACCAGAAATTATGTTCACAGTTGACTCTAGTATGAACTGTATACCACCTGGGCAAGGATTACATGCACTAGTATACCCATCACTGATAGGTTCCAGCCATGACTGCAGCAACACAAGACTGTACATTATGTTCACAGTTGACTCTAGCATTAGTATACCCATCACTGATAGGTTCCAGCCATGACTGCAGCAACACAAGACTGTACATTATGTTCACAGTTGACTCTAGCATTAGTATACCCATCACTGATAGGTTCCAGCCATGACTGCAGCAATACAAGACTGTACATTATCTTTAAAGGTCTCTAACATGTATACCATGCATACTTCCCTAAAAATGACAGGGTATTGTATTAATTTTTACTCCAAAGGATATCCTGGAACTTATTTTCAGATGATTTCTTGTATTTTCATGTACACAAATCTACACTTATATTACCATTTATTTAGACCATTACTTCAACATATGTCATTTATTTATTCATTCATTACTTTGTAATTCAGTTCCCATTATAGTTCAGTGGATAAACCTCTGGCTGACAATTTCAGCTAGGGCATATTGTTAGATTAGGGCTTATATTGGTAGCATCCTAAAAAATCATTGAAGCCCTTATTTTTAGGTTGAGTCATGTTGTTGGAAAAAACAGTATTATTTTACCTAGCACAAGTACAGTAGGTAGTCATACAGTGTTTTTTGTAAATCTGATGACATCAGGGAGCTGAGGTTATACAGTAGCTAGCATGCTTGCTGCCAGCCTGCTGCTTATAGGTTTGAAACCAAATTTTCTCAGTGGGTTTCACATCCCCATAATGTCGGCCCAACGCAAAGTAGCCAAAAGGACGGCTGGGCCGATTGGTCAGCCCCGTGTAATAAAAGCCTTGATATTGGCTGGCAGGTTTTCATACCAGCAAATCAGATTGCTTCTCGCATTTCTTGCACATGTGGGCTGTTTAGTGACAGCTTTCGAGAAAGTTTAATATGTTCTGTAATTTTACAGTGAATTGTTTTGTGGGCTTACCTGTGCCCAAGAACAGCAAAAAGGCCTGTTGCGCCATAGCAACCGAAACTTAGCAGAAGGCATACAAATAAGTAAAACCAATTGTCAGAAGTGTCTAAACGGCCTCCATGGGCCTTATTTCCCAAAAACACAGGTCTTAGGACTTATTCAGGCTTCATCCATAAAAAAATTTACCCAAATTTTTCAGGTTAGTCATGTTGGATCCTAAGTTTAAAAATAAAATTCCTTCACAAATTATGCAAATCATAATAGTTAATTTAAATAAATGTTGAGGTTTCAGTTTTATTTATACATATTTTGTTAGTTCATTAATTTTCCTCCTGGAATATATATAGTTTTGTATATGTTTATTGTGCGCTTTCTTTTTTATAATTTTTGTGTGTAAACTAGAGACTTCTTCCCTGACGGCTTCATCTTTTGGGCACTTAAACTCCAGAAAGGCTTCATCTCCAAAGGGTTAAGTCAGTGTACATCTGCCTGAGAGACAAGGAACCAAGCGTCTCTATGCAGATTAACTAGATCTGTTAAATGGTGTGCAAAAGAACTCTGATTCTAAAACAAGATTAAGGTCCATAAGTGGATGAAGAATGGAAACTTTCTGTCAGTTTACAATTCTTGAATGCTAAGAAGAAAAAGAAGAAACCACATTGAGCAGGATTTTAAAGATTGATCTTGGTTGCTTTTTCTGGCAGAATTTCTTCTTTATCTTCTTTGCATTCACTATATGTGATTGTAAATGCAAAGACAAAGTGTAGCTCCAATATTTTTGCATGCATTTTTCGCACAAAATATGTTTGTTCAACATAAACAGTTTCTTTATTGATTGTAAATATGTCTTTAGATCTTAACCGTTTCATCTTGAAAACATAAAAATGTGATGAAAGCTTCAAACACATTTCTCTGGCATGGTGTATTTAATCTGATTCAGACTCGAGCAGCCCTGTCCCTCCTGGCATACTGTTACTATCAGGTGCAGGACTTTGTTAACGCATCAGATTGCTATGAGCAACTGGCATCGTTACACCCAGAGGTGGAGGAGTACAAACTGTATTACGCCCAGTCACTGCACAAGGCTTGCTTGTTTCAAGAGGCAATGAAAGTTGCATGTCAGATAGATAATCCTAGCTACCAGGGTCGGGTATGTTTTCATTTAGTTGTATCCTTGTGTGGGTTATGGGGCCACATTGTGGGGAAAACAAGAATAGACTGACTGCAACAAGCATGTTGTAGGACTTCGAAGTTAAAGTGCATCTGCCAGAGCGGCAAGGAACAACCAGCTGCACACAAATAAGCCTGTAAAATGGATGTACAAGCAAAAATCAGGCCTTGGCACAAAGCCAAAGTCCAAATGGACAACGAACAACCAGGACTTTCTGCCTGAGCTTACAGCCAGTGAACGAAGAAGAAGATTTAGTCTCTGTAAACTTAGATGACTAGCACAAGTTGTTTATACTGGTTATAATGTGTTTGTTAATTCTGTCTTGTTTTTATGGTGACTTTATGACTATGTAGCTTGGAGGTTAGTGAATGTGTTTAACAATTTGATTATCCTCGAATACTGGAGCTTGATTTCCACAGCAGACTTTTTAAAATGTTTTTTTTAAAAACCTGTCTCATGGGTTTTAGACAGTGGTGTGCGAGTATGAGAGTGTCACCGTGGAAGAAATTGGGGCTGTATAATGTAATGTTCCAAATGACTGCAGTGGGTGCGGTGTAACCAATTTTCACTGTGGAGATGACATACTGTTTGAAAATTATTTTGATTTAAAAAAAAATAGTCATTAGAGTAGCAGTTTGGCAGTTGTTCCCATGATTCCTGAAAGGTGTCGGAAACTTGCTACATACAGCAAACCTTTAATGCGAAGCTGACATTTAATGATAATATTGATGGGCGAACATTTATTACTTGTAGTTTATTTTTCTTTAATGGTCACTGCAACTCACGGTGTCTACAATACTACCCAAGGTTTGGACTATGAAGAGGGGGAACTTGTTGGCAACTGAAATGTTCCAGTTGTGGAAGACTATCTGAGTGGGGAGTATTGCTAGTCACACTTGCCATCACCATGACCTGTCATTCCCGCCATGTGCAGCGTTCCAGAGACGTTGAGACAGGGGTGCCAGAGACGATGAGACAGGGGTGCCAGAGACGTTGAGACAGGGGTGCCAGAGACGTTGAGACAGGGGTGCCAGAGACGTTGAGACAGGGGTGCCAGAGACGTTGAGACAGGGGTGCCAGAGACGTTGAGGCAGGGGTGCCAGAGACGTTGAGACAGGGGTGCCAGAGACGTTGAGACAGGGGTGCCAGAGACGTTGAGACAGGGGTGCCAGAGACGATGAGACAGGGGTGCCAGAGACGTTGAGACAGGGGTGCCAGAGACGATGAGCTGCCTGTTAAAAACGGGTATTAAATAAGGGCAAGCATGCAGGAACGGGTATGTGGGGGAGGGGGGGGGAAGAAAGAAGATATCCTATCAGCTCCTATTGTTACGACAAGATGGAGACACGGGGATAGCTGCTGCATTGGAAGACGCAACGTGAATAGGTTGGACCGATATGTGCTAGCACAGTATAAGACTATAAAAGGTGTCAGAAAACAGCTGTCATTGGTTATCCAGTCCATGAACTCACATTTTTCAGTAAGTTGAGTTTTTTTTTGGGTCACTTCCCCGTGTTGGTTCTATGACCTCAGTAAGGGGGAAAAAGACTAGACCCACCCCCCCCCCCCCCTCCCCCGTCCCCCACTCACCAACAAGCATGTTGTAACAGTCAAATATTTAGGTGTGTTGCCTTCAAAGTCAGAGTGCATCTACCTGAGATGTGATGAACTAACAGTCTGCATACACGTAAGCCAGATTTGTAAAATGGATGTGCATGTAAAACTCAGTTTCAGAAATAAGACTGAAGTCCAGAAATGGTTGAACAACCAGAACCTTCCACCAATTTATATCCGGTGAATGCGAAGAAGAAGATTTATCATTACCTGATAATAAAACAGAAAAATACAAAGCATCTGGAACTCCTCAGCCAAACTGAAATACTGAATGGAAAGATTACTGATATATTGACTGAAAGCAAGCATATAATTTGTGCATGTAATACTTTCTTCCATGTCCAAGGTTCTGAAACTCCAAGCTGCTATCAAATATGATGAAGAGGATCTTTCTTGGGTTAAGGTAAATTGTACTGTGAAAACATTAGTAAGATGTGTCTACAGTTAAGGTAAAGTTTACTATATAGAATAAGGGCAAAGTGTAGTGTATGAGAAAAGTGGTAAATAACAACCATCTACAGCATTGCTTTTTTACTGAGATTTTGCAAAGGCCAAAGTTGGAAAATGGGGATCGTGGTGGGCCAAAGGCCTGAGCACTAGTGTTGAAAGCTCACTATTTTGGCAATAATCTGTGAGCCACTTGATAGGCCTCTGTGGGCCAAATTTGGCCAGCGGGCTGCAAGTTGAATAGCCCTGATATACAGTGTAGGTTCACTTTACTGTCATAAAAAATATTATAGCATCACTTGCCAAATACACCATTGGTGTGAAAAGGGTCTTCAGATTATAAACTCCATTACTGGAAAGGAGTTTAGAGGTTAACTAATCCAGGTTCTTCTCATAGTAACAGACATCATCATCATCCCCTAACACTACATGTTATTGGATCACCAGTTTCTGTTGACTGTCTGATCAACTCTCTCCACCTTTAGCAGTCATTTGCGATGGACTTCGTGGTTGCATGCCTGAGGCCTGTTTAGTCAGTCAGATTCTGTAACCAGGTCTTTCTTGGTCTGCCTCTTCTCCTCTTTCCCTCTACTGAGCCCTGCAGTGTTGTTTTTGAGAGGCTGTTAGATCTTATTACATTTCCATACCATTGCATTTTTCGCCTTTACAGAATAGTTAGAAGAGGTTCATATGTGACAGACAAGATGTATAGATATGATTTGATGTGGGTTTAAGTTAAAGGTGAGAATTTGGTCATTAGTTGCTATTTGAGGTTCCAATACCACTGCAGACGGGTCATCACATAACTGCTCCGTTGCTTTGCCAGTGGAGATCACACAGAATATCTGTCACTGTCCTATTTGAAAACTATTGAAAAATATGCCGGTTCCAGTAAAATCTGGACGCTTGCACATGCAAAATAACAATGCGTATGGCAGCTGTAAGATGTGTAAAACCTATTGGTGCCACACTAGAATTTAGCTTACCGTTGGCACGAAAGGTCAGTCATGAAAGCTGGCATTGCACCGGTATAAGAACATGCCATTCTGAATGTAGCTGGCTACCTACCATTTTAGTGCAGTCAATAACACGGGGCTGGCAGCACAGAAAAAAAACATTCTATGTGAATTTCAGAGTATCATACCGAGCACTCATTTCAGAAGCTGGGTGATGGAACCCTGAGTCCAGAAATTTCAGTTTACATAATCAAAACCTGGCTGGTGTAAAAATAATTTTTCAGAGCATCGGCATCCGCTTCCTGCTGGCGATTTTGACCAGAATTCCTAAGAATGCATAAAGGTTCTTATTTATTCTACCTACAAAGTACTAAATATGACAGAAACTGACTATCCAGCAGAACATGAAAATAAGACACGACCAGGGATATTGTGTGCATAAATGCGCATGTCTATGTGTGTTTGTGTGCGTGTCCATGCATACAAGTGCTTATTTATTAGTATGCCTTGGATATATCTTAACTTTTGTTTACACATCAAAGTACTGTATATTATATTTGTCAACAGTGTTTAGTGGACCAGTGCCCTTCTGATGACCCAGATACAGAGATCAATTTAGGCTGCCTTCTTTTTAAGGTATTGTCCTTATCTTTGTGTGTGTGTGTGGATTTCAGTTATAATTATGTGAGCAGATGTAGCCTAGTGTAGCCTAGACACACGCCTGCCAGCCCAAAGGTCTTTGGTTCAAATCTGCATTTAGGTAGATTTTTTTCACAATTGACCTGGACTGCCAGGTTTTCCTAAGCTAAAATAGGTACCATGTAATTTCTTGGGAAGTAAAGGCAGCTAGCGTGATGTCGACCACTTCACCCACTAAGTGCTGATTGTTCTATAAAAATATGTGTCTAGTATTGTATGCATGATGTACCACTGGTGTAATAAGGGCCCTTTACTTTACTTAAGTTATAATTATGAACTTGTAATGTCTGTGGCACACACAGCTTGTTAGACTATTAGACTTTTTTAAATTATGAATTTGCTGTATCATTTTAATGTGGTTCTTTGGTTATTTGTGTGAAATACTCGCATGACTCGTTTGTGGATAAGGATGATGCCACATGACCGACTAAGTAAGGGCATCAGGCACATCAGAGTGAGTTTCATAGGTCCCATTTAATCATGTGAATCACTGAAAACAATTGGATAGCGGCAGGCCTATTAGCATTTGATAGTCTGAGATCAAAGAAGATACACTGTAAAACAGGTCTGTATGTGTGTATACATATATTAGGGCTGTACCGAATAGGGATTTTCACTATTCGGCCAAATATAAATAGCGGGACAAACTATTCGGCCGAATACAAATAGTGTATCGTAATGTGCCTTGCCGTCTGGCGTGGGCCTTGCCGCAATCTGCGATCTCCTGCAACATGTATTAGTTTGTGTGCTGACACACCTCCATGTCATGCAACAAGGCTGTCAAGAATCTTCTCTCCTTGTCTTCCTCTGTCCCTCCTTTCACAGATATTTTCAGTGGTCATCACATGTTCCATTTTCCCTCTTCTCATAACATGGCCAAAAAATTATGACTGTCTCCTTTTGATGTCTGTGATTAGTTGTCTTCAGGTTCCCGCCTCTTTCGGAACCTCTTGGTTGCTTTTTTTTTTGGCTGTCTAAGGTATTTTAATCATTGTTCTGTAAAACCACATCTCTGAGGCCTCAAGAAATTGTTTGGCCTGCCTACCGATTGTCCAGGATTCACAGCCATTTGTTAGAACTGGATGCTGTACCACACATCTGGGTCGCAGTTGCCCCCGCTATGACAGACTTAAGCAACAGCAACTATTGTGTTAATGAGAGAGTTATTTCAGTCTATCGCAGTGTATGCAGAGACAGGTGTAAGGTAACCACTATTTGTATTCGGCCTGACTGCAAGTATTCGGCTGAATACAGAATAGCTGTTAGGTCCACTATTCGGCCCCAAAGTGAATACGAAGCGATTATTCGGTACAGCCCTAATATATATATATATATATATCTCTTCTCTTTAACGCTTACTGGCTGTAAACTCTGATGGAAAATTATGGTTGTTCGTCCATTTCTGGACTTTTATCTTTTTCCAGAACTTAAGTTTTGCATGCACTTCCATTTTACAGATCTAGCAGATTTGTATGCAGACCGTTGGTTCCTAACTTCTTCGGCAGATACATCGTGAAAAGGAAACTTCCCTACTTAGTCGCCTTGTTTGACATGTTGGTTATTTACTTCAGGTCATGAATCTTCCCTTTCTTAGTCACATTGTTTTTCATTTGTTGTCTGTTATTGTGTGCTGTGTATAGTATTCTGCAATGGCAAACTACTGAAAGTAAAATTTGCCTAGAAGAACCTCAGCAGCCAGAAAATGCCTGGTTTTGGTTCTGCGATGACCTGTAAAGGATATGCAATTAACTTTTAATGTATTCTACATATGTCTCTGCTTGCAGGAAAAGCGATATGAAGAAGCTTGTGTTAAATTTATTGGAGCCATGCGAATGGTTGGCTACAAGGCAGACTTATCCTACAATATTGCTCTGTGCCACTACATGTTGAAACAGTATGCTCCTGCCCTTTATCACATCACTGACATTACAGAGAGGGGTATACAGGAACACCCAGGTACTTCTGTTTGTTGTCACAATGAGTTGTTTTGTGCCAATCTGGCATGTTGTGTTAAATTTATTATTTGACCAGAAATCTAGCTTTTGTATTGCCTGTAGTCTTATTTTGAGAAATTAATACGATGATGAACGAAATTACCATATTTTTCAAGAGTCACAAATTGGGCATAGCAGGCCCGTCTTACGTTTGGTTCTTCCAAATACTCATCTTTTATACACCAAGTGTATTTCTTTTTCTACAAAACATCTTATGTTCACACTTCAAAATACATAATACTAGGTACTTTAATGAATATGCTAAAAAACATTTTTAAATAACGAACTAGCATAGCTGGATAGGTATTGAATGCAATCCAGCATTCAGAATAAAGAATCCAGAATAACGATTTTTGAAAAATGCTGTACTATTATCACATTAATTTGCAAGTTGTCTGTTCATAAATATAATTAGACACAAATAATATATTGTTGGGTTTTAAATAACCATTGGAACTGTTATAATTATTTTCATAGTGGATGAAATGTCCCTGCTTTTTACACCACTGCTTCAACATTAAATTATCAGACCTTTTTGAGTTAATTTAAGAACTGACACCACAGCACTCAGGGTGTTCACATAAGTGCTCCATCCCCATGTTCAGCAGCCAGCTCAGTTCCAATACCAATGATGCCAGTAGCAGTCTGATTATAAGTCTGTTTCCTCTTTCCTCTGTGCACTGAGTGTCGGCCAGATCCCCTTGTCACTCCTTGCTGCATCACTCTTATTGAATTTCTCTGGCCCCTCTGCTAGAGTTCATTCACATTGTCTGCCGCCTAATTTGAAGTTGTTTATTATTTCAAATAAACTTCCCTCCATTATTAAGGCGGTTCCATCTTTCTGATGGGAAATTCAGAGATAAATTCAGATCTGTTTTGTGACCGACAGGCACCTGAGAGTACTGAACATGTGCTGCAAACATGCTGTCTCCATGTAGTAGGGAAACCTCAGAGCTGGCAGGTTATCATTCTGGTGGAAACCAAGCTGTAGAGATCAGTAAAGGACATGGATTCCACCGCAGCCTTCATCAAGACCTGTGGCCTTATCATTCCACCGCAGCCTTCATCAAGACCTGTGGCCTTATCATTCCACCGCAGCCTACATCAAGACCTGTGGCCTTATCATTCCACCGCAGCCTTCATCAAGACCTGTGGCCTTATCATTCCACCGCAGCCTTCATCAAGACCTATGGCCTTATCATTCCACCGCAGCCTTCATCAAGACCTGTGGCCTTAACATTCCACAGCAGCCTTCATCAAGACCTGTGGCCTTATCATTCCACCGCAGCCTTCATCAAGACCTATGGCCTTAACATTCCACTGCAGCCTTCATCAAGACCTGTGGCCTTATCATTCCACAGCTGCCTACATCAAGACCTGTGGCCTTATCATTCCACCGCAGCCTACATCAAGACCTGTGGCCTTATCATTCCACCGCAGCCTTCATCAAGACCTGTGGCCTTATCATTCCACCGCAGCCTTCATCAAGACTTATGGCCTTAACATTCCACCGCAGCCTTCATCAAGACCTGTGGCCTTATCATTCCACCGCAGCCTTCATCAAGACCTATGGCCTTAACATTCCACTGCAGCCTTCATCAAGACCTGTGGCCTTATCATTCCACAGCAGCCTACATCAAGACCTGTGGCCTTATCATTCCACAGCAGCCTTCATCAAGACCTATGGCCTTATCATTCCACCGCAGCCTTCATCAAGACCTGTGGCCTTAACATTCCACCGCAGCCTTCATCAAGACCTATGGCCTTAACATTCCACCGCAACCTTCATCAAGACCTGTGGCCTTAACATTCCACAGCAGCCTTCATCAAGACCTATGGCCTTATCTGAAAACCCCCGTCAGGTGATTGAAAAAAAAGGAAGATCCAGGGTACTATTTATCACTAGTTGATTATTTTAATATTTGCCAACTTCTTCTTCTCAAAGCATGCCCTGTGGTGTTGGTAGTCATGTATATCCACAACCTTCTGTCTCCTGTATTTTCAATTAACTCTGACACAGATGATCTTCCATGCCGTGATGTCAAACTGTCCAGCATCTGTTCTCTCGGTCTCCCTCTGCTTCTTCTCCCCTTTCCTACTGTTATGATGTACTCCAGTTTTCTCCTTCTCATCAAATGACCAAATAAAGTAGATTGTCTCTTTCTGATGTGGGCAGTCAGTTGTCTTCGTGAGTCATTTTTTTTTCAAGACGTCTTCATTACTCTTTTAATCAGTCCAGGGTATTCTCATCATTCGTCTATTAAACCACATCTCTGCAGCTTCCAAATAAATTTTAACTAATTTACCAATAGTCCATGATTCACTTCCATATGTCAGTATAGGGTTTATATTGCTTTTCATAATTATCTTTCTAGTCTCAGTGGACAAAGAAAGATTGCATAAAATATTCTTTTGATTATTTTAGTATTTGCATTTAACATTATCAATTGATTTGAATTTACTGTTTGCATTTGTGTGTTTGAGGCACACAGTAATTATATTTTGTTTCCTTCATAATAATTTATCCTTTTTTCAGAGCTGAATGTTGGCGTGACTACAGAAGGCATTGTTGTCCGCAGTGTGGGCAACTCTCAGACTTTGCATGAAACTGCTCTGGTGGAGGCCTTCAATCTCAAAGCAGCAGTAGAGTACCAGTTGAAAAACTGTATGTTTACTAACTTATTCTATAGAGTTACCTTTCTTTACAATGTTAACTGTCTTCTTTTTAACGCATCTGGTCTGGAGCAGACCTCTGCTAATCTTCGTCTACCATTTAGTCTGCATTGAAGCAAAGGCCCCCCAACCAACTCTTGACAAGTCATCCTATCTTTTGCTTTCGAATGCATTTCATCTCATGTTCTCTCCAACTTGTTCACTTCACTCTCTGATTCCCTCCATGTGTTTATTGGTCGGATTTTATTCCTTTTACCCTGTGGGTTCCATTGCAAGGACATTTTTGTTATATTGTTGTGGGGTTTAGCTATTATGATTTTCGAATCCTCTCTTTAGTTTGATATTTTAATGAAATTTGGGACGCAAGAATTATTATTTGTTGTCCGTTTTAAGCTTTCATAAACATCTTCCTATGCATCTCTTGCCTAGTATTATCCTGATATAAAGCTAATGTCTTCATTTTATCACTTCTGTTATATGTTTCATAAATTCATTGTTTTTTTTATTGTTCTGATGAGTGATCTTGTAACATCTTAAGCTCTCTCACCAGAACAAAGTATTTTTTTTTTCTCTGGCAGCAATATTTCATGCTTCTAAAACACAAAATCTTCACTACTACAGTTTCATAGTTTCATTGCTTGTTAATCGCCATATGTTGGTATATAGAATGAGTCCACAACCAGCTAGAAACCAATTTTTAGATTTGTGTACTGGTTATATTTCAGTTTTCACATTGGTCTCTGTGCTAGTCTTGAAACAAAAATCCAGTTATTCTTTTCATTATTTCTGTATGACATCTTTGGTCGAATGTCACTTTGTAACCTTGATACTGAACATGAGTTAACATGAGAATTTATGCTTTTTGTGTGTGTGGAAAATACCACACATTCAGTTTTGCTTATATCTTATAATGATCCTTTTTTCTCACTTTCCTTCACTGATTTGTCTAGAGTATTTACTTCAGTATTTTCAGTGTCGCATCAGGGCAGATTTGTTTCCTTTTTTTTTTTTCAAAAATTGACCTTGGCTCCCAGGTCGACCCAGCCTATAATGGGTACCAGTTAATTTTGTGGGAGGTGAAGGATACCAGCGTGATGTTGAAGACATCCCCCGCTGGGTGCCAGTTGATCCGTCAACAAATATGAGTCTAGCATCCTATGCCTGATGGGCCACTTGTGATTGGATTCACATATATCCACAGCTAAAGATCATCGTTTTGACATTGAAATCATTCTACAACGTTGTATATCCAACAAAAATGCTGACATGCAAGAAAAGCCAATTACTTTAGATAAATCCAGCAGATTGCTGATTTGCAACTTCATTCCTTATTA
Source organism: Candidula unifasciata (assembly GCA_905116865.2). Classification (NCBI taxonomy): domain Eukaryota; kingdom Metazoa; phylum Mollusca; class Gastropoda; order Stylommatophora; family Geomitridae; genus Candidula; species Candidula unifasciata. Next base: position 136,211 of record CAJHNH020000584.1, read on the forward strand.
TTAATAATTCCTCCATGCGGCAGACACATTGATTAACATCACGGCATGACAAGGCTGTTATTTACTGTGGCATCCAGAATCAATTTTCCTTCTAAGATCCACAGAACTTGGACACATACGTACTGCTTTGCTGCGAATCCTTGGAACTAATCTCCTAACAAGATGACAGTACTCAGCAACTTTTTACGTAGTATTTACGTCATTTAGTATTGCTGTATTCAGTGCATGCGACAGGGGCAAACAGCCTAACCACTTAGCCACAGTGGCCCCTTCCAAAGTCAATCAGTATTTCCAAAGTCAATCAGTATTTATAAATCACACAAATTATATAGACATCTGTAATATATATTTTGCTAGATAATGCAGCAGTAGAGGCTTTGACTGATTTGCCGCCACGATCCGAGGTAGAATTAGATGCTGTGACACTGCACAACCAGGCCCTAATGAACATGGAGAACTCCCCCACCCAGGGCTTCACTAAACTGCAGTTCTTGCTTCAGCAGAACTCTTTCCCACCCGAAACATTTGGCAACCTCCTCTTGTTGTATGTGAAATATGAGGTCAGTGGTGTTTGTGTTTACACTTTTCTTCTTCTTCTTCCTTTTCTGCTGCTGCTTCTTCTTCTTCTTCTTCTTCTTCTTCTTCTTCTTCTTCTTCTTCTTCTTCTTCTTCTTCTTCTTCTTCTTCTTCTTCTTCTTCTTCTTCTTCTTCCTCTTCTTCTTCTTCTTCTTCTTCTTCTGTTGATGCTTCTGCTTCTTCTTTTTCTTTTTCCTCTACATTCACCCTTAAGAAGGCTGTTGGCACATTGTACTGTTTACAACTAGGATGGGATATCTGTGTCTTCCCCCCTAGCAGCAGAGGGAACTCCGTGGTCGAGCCATTTGCCTCATGCAGTGAAGGTTGTGGGTTCATTTCACGGCACCACCACTCAGTTCACGAGTTCATCTTTGCTGCCTTCCCTGTGTGGTTTGCGGGGTCCTGTTTTGGGAGAAACAAAGAATAGACTCACCATCCCTTAACAACCCTTAACAAGCAGCATGTCATAAATGACAACTAATTGAGGTTTTGCTGCAACCAGATGTATTGGGCCAAAAAGACAGATTCTGCAGCCTAGCTGTAAACCACAACATAACATGTCGGCCACCCCGTTTAAGGGCAAATGCAGAAGAAGAATATGAATATTCATAACATTGCCATATATAATTTCTTGTGCATCAGTATTTGTGCCAGCACAATGAGGTCACCAGATTTCTGAAAATTAAAATGTTTGCTCCCTGTTTGATGTCAGTGTCAGCATCTGTTGCTTAGGTGTATTCCCGGGGTGCCGGGTTCGATCCTAACTGCGGTGCCTAGACGTACATTTGCCTAGAAAAACCACAAAAGCCACACACACAAAATGCTGGTGCTGGTTCTGCAACCTCATGTAAAGGATACACAACTAACTTTTTTTAATGTCAATAAATCACTTTCCTTTTTTCAGAACCATGACCTTGCTGCTGATGTCCTGGCAGAAAATGTACATCTCACACACAAGTACCTGACTCTGGTAACCTGTTTATAATACATATCCTAGTTGGAGAAAAATATTGCCAGTGTTTATATTGAAAGCATAAAATACAAAGCCATTATACAAAAGGAGTATGTGTGTTACCAAATTATGTTAGGGCGGCGTCCGTGGCTTAGGTGTTGCGAGTCCGACTCGTAATCCAACGAACCGCGATTGAAACCCACTGCTGGCTGCGTGGGTTTTTATCATGGTATGGGGTCTCGCAGTTCGACCCAGCCTAAAATGGGTACCAGGATGGCTGTCCTGGGAAAGTAAAGACTGCCGGCGTAATGCTGACCACATTACCCATCCAGTGCCGATTGGTCTGTAAAAATATGGGATGCTCTTCCCATATTCCCGATGCGCCTAAGGCGTGAAAAGGGATCAATAAAAAAAAATTATGTTGGGGGGGGGGGGGTGTGCATGTGTCCATGGCATGTATGTATTCAGTGACTGTTTAGTCCTGCTGGAGGGACTGTATCTGTTGTGTGGATATTTAGTTGCTAGTGGAGGATTGTTTAGTTTGAGGTTGAAATTTTGTGAAAATGCTGTAAATTTACGCACATACCTTTATACCTGTATGTGTACACACAGTGTAGCTGCTGTAGATGATAGATGCAGGGACTTGGTGCATACCTTTAATGCAGTGGCAAAGATACCAGAGTACAAACTGCAGATACGAGGGGAAGTCAATAAATTTATCGCAGATGGTTGTTAAAAAAAAAGAATTAACTCTATGAGTCCCAGGGAACGCATCCTACGTTCATAGGTTCATACCTAGAGACCCAATAAATGCAAGATGCACTATTTTACATCTCTTTTGACTACCCCTTGGGCCTCTGATGCTAAACTCCTTGGGACTCAAGGAGTCAAAGACCATAACAACGTGAAAACCGATTATTTTTACACATATACTGTCCCTTTATTTTTCAACATAAATTCCACCAATGCACTTGTTCTATCAGTCCTCCCAAACCTCCTGCATAGAACTGTGCTGTGTTTTTCTAAACCACATTTTTACTTCACATTCAACTACTGCGTCATTTGCGAAGTGTCTTCCGCCGAGGTGGGTTTTCAGTGGACCAAAAAGGTGGGAATCGCTAGGGGTTAAGTCGGGGCTGTAAGGTGGATGTCCCAGAAGTTTCCACCCTAGATGATTAATTTTTTCTTCTGAGTTAACTGAGCCGTATGCGGTCTGGCATTGTCAGGAAGGAGCAGTTTTCCTCTAGTCAGCAGGCCTGGAGGCTTTCTTCAAATTGTATCGCGTAGCGCCTTTGATAAATTTCAGTTCTGCAGAGAAACTAAGTCTCAGGTCTGCAGAGAAACTAAGTCTCAGGTCTACAGACTGCTTCCTGGGGATCCCTGATCGGCTCAGCCTGTGAGGAGTGCATATCTCAATAAATGGATGTGAGGTTAAGCAGTCATGTGCAGGGCATGATGATTCATTAGGTGAGCCCAGCACCAGAGTGCCATGAGTTGACCATGCATTTATGGATGCCCATGTTCTGCCATTGCCTTTCCTTAAAGGTCAACCAATCGGTGGGCAGGTCCTCCAGGGACAACACGTGTGGATTAGGGGATGACAAAGTCACCACACAAATGAGTCTGCAGATGTCCCACAAACTAATGGACAAGACTAACCCAGATGATGATTCCTCTAAAGAAATTGAATGTGTCTGCTGAAATGTGCAAATCGCAGCTATGCTAAACAAGCACAACACACTTACATCACTCTGATGACGGTTAAGAAGAAAAATTGTTTCCTTTTAAATCAATGAATAAATGAGAACTACACTTAACCTAATGTCCCTGTTTGATATTGATTGCACCATGGAATCCTCCTCAGTACTTGTTTGACTTTCTGCAAGTGGTAATAACCAGACAAACATCACCAGAAGAAGCTTACCGGATGCTGGATAAAATGGTCACCAGTCAAACAGAAACTCTAAAGAAACTGAAAAAACAGGTGTGAAACATATTTGTGTGTGTGCATGTGTGCTTGCGTGTGTGGGTTTTAGTGTTCTCCTGTGTCTAAGTAAAAAATATATAATGTTTAGTCTCAGAGACATTGATAGAATATGTAAGTTAAAAAAAAAAAAAGTAAAGATCCATTTTCACATCTTGAGGTGCATCGGGCATATGGGAATAGAATATGTATTATGTCTTAACCCTACCAGACCTGAGACCCTGAACCTAACTGTCCCTATAACCTGAGCTCCTAGGCATTACCGCGAAAAAACCAACATGATCTACAAAAATATTAGTTACATGTAAACGAGTGGCTAGAATATGATGAAACTTAGAGACATTGTAGAAAATAGGCTTACCTTTTATCTAGCGCCAATATTCCACCTTTGTGTGCGAATTCACTCATAGGGATCAACTTTGTTTCACAAAGTGAACACCAGATGTTACCGTCTGATGGACACACCCCCTTCTCCAACTATCGACCTATTTCAAGATTGATAATTTTCAAGATTTTCCTCATCATTCGCGCTCTCACTGACAGTGTCACTTCAAGAGCATATTCTTTATGAAATTATCACAGATAATGTATATATATATATATATTTATATATATATATATATATATATATATATATATATATATCACAGAGTCTGAATAAACCAAAGTAACGATCACCTGTTGGACTGTGAAAAGCCTAGAACTTGGTTTATCAGCTGCTTGTTTCATTTTGAATTTTCAGAATTTTTCCATGTAAAACAACACAAGTATAATCCAAACACATGAGGGCAGACATTTGCAATGTCTAACAAAGAGAATTGATAACGATTGGGTGGTTATTTTTAGTCCGTGACACATCGTTTTCCCGTACTACACAAAAAGCCGAAAATTAGGGTCAGCGGTATAGAGACAGGTTAAGAAATTCCCGGTAAACCGGGCCAGCGGTCTGATAGGGTTAAAAACTGTCTTTACTTTCTGTTTTTAACACCTTTTATGGCAGTGTTGACTGAGGTCTTTGAACCAGAGAATTTATGGCCACAGGGCTAGTGCATCTTCCATGAGCTGTGAACAATCAGGATTTTTTATTTTGACTCGGACATGTTGTGAGAAGAAAAGACTCAAAAACTTGGCAATTTCTGGCAAGACTTATTGAAAAAGAGCAAGACGAATGCAAAGAGATAAAAAGCTGGAGGCTTAGGCTTATGGATGGAGTGAAGCAAGAACGCTGAACGGATCAATGATTCTGGTGATCGTGTGAAATGGCAAAACATGGCAGCCTCTGCTTATCAGCATTGCACATGATAATGATGATCTAAACATTGACAAAGGTTCCATAACAGTTTCAACACAACATCCTATCCTTTGCCCTTTTCATGCAGCTCAGTCATTGTCCTCCCCTTCTTATTCACTTCTGCCTCTAAATCTTGGAGGAGGGTCCGTGGCAAAATTGTCAAGCCATTCGCCTTGCACTCCGAAGGTCATGGGTTTGTTTGATAGCTGCGCCCTTCAGTTCGCAAGTGCAGTTTTTATGGAGATCCCAGAGGATCGTAGTCGGAGCTGAGGAGTTCTTGCTCTGTGTAAGGTGCTCTCGGTATGTGGCTAGCCGTTCTGCGGAGATAGACCGAGCCATATGAGATCAAACTTGGTGCAAAGAAGTCTGTTCTCTCAACTTTAACCTCTAATTATCTACTCCATGTGGTACTTGTTCTTCTTCTGTTGTCTTAAAAAGTGCCAAATTTTTTTCACTTTTTGTCTGTTTCATCCAGCATGAGGAGATTGTTTTAAACATGCTGATTTGTGGGATTTGTGTATCTTTCTTATTCATATGGTAACACAGTGTAGACTTTGAAAGCATCATGGTAACACAGTGTAGACTTTGAAAGCATCATGGTAACACAGTGTAGACTTTGAAAGCATCATGGTAACACAGTGTAGACTTTGAAAGCATCATGGTAACACAGTGTAGACTTTGAAAGCATCATGGTAACACACACATGTAACAGTTAAATAAAGGATCTTTTTATGTCTCTGGCATGCTGGGCATTAGTACTAGACCAAGACTTGCTCCAGCTGACGGGCTATGCTGCTGATGTCACCAAACCAAGCTAACAAAACGTTAACACGTCGATTCTCAAACTGGATGGCGCAACACCTAGGGTGCCACAAGCATATGTTAGGGGTGCTACGGAAGTAATCAAGAATTTTTTCCAAATCTGCTAGACATTAAATTTGCACTGTTTTTTTTTCTTCTTTTCTTAAGCATTTAAACCACTTTAAGGGTAGGTGTGCCGCAAAATTTTGTTGGCTAGACAAACAAGTTTGATAAATGCTGCGTTAACGTATCCTTAGTCCCAGTTTGATGACCTCAGCAACATGGTCGGTCAGCTGGAGCCTGTCTTGACTAGACCTAATTTAAAAAAAAATTAAATTTATATATTTTTTTAATGGGCCAGTCGGCCCTTGATTGGTGATGTGGTCAGTATCATGCCAGCTAACTTTGCTTCCCAAGACGTTACCCAATTGTGGCGGGTCGACCTGAGTGCGATGGGCAATTTATTATACCACACTTGGTATTTAATAATGTGTTTATGTATAAACTGTCGATGCACAGATTGATGAGTCCAAGCAAAACCTTGATGGAGAATCTGGGGAAAAGGCTCTCAGTAAATATAATAAAGCATTTGAAAGGTAAGACTGATTTCTCAGGAATTCCATTAATTATGACAGTTGTCTTGAATAGGCTAATGACAGTTAACAATTATAAGTAACTGAAAGAAAGAGGCAAACAGTGTTATTTAGTTGTCTCATTATTACTTTGTCTCACTCTTTATCACTTTGTCTCTCTCTCTGCCACTCTGTCTTCCTATCTATCACTTTTGTCTCCTTCCCTGTCACTTTGTCTCCCTCTCTGCTACTCTGTCTTCCTATCTATCACTTTTGTCTCCTTCCCTGTCACTTTGTCTCCCTCCCTGTCACTTTACCTACTTCTCTGTCACTTTACCTACTTTTCTGTCACTTTACCTACTTTTCTGTCACTTTGTCTCTCTATCTGTATCACTTAGTCTCCCTCTGTGTCACATTATCATCCTCTCTGCCACTCTGTCTCCCTATCTGACATTTTGTTTCTCTATAGGTCACTCTGTGCCCTTCTCTATCACTCATTATCCCTCCCTATCACTCTGTCTCCCTATCTAAAGGTAAAGGTAAAGTCGGGAGATGTGAACCAGCGTCATTGCACACAGTTATAAACCATAAATGCTCTGCCACCAGGACGGACAGCTGATAATAATTGTCCGCCTGTGTCGCCGTCCGCACGTAACTCTGTGGTTACAACGACATTCCTCCATTTATCCCAGAGTGTCAACTCTGGTACCCATTTCCCAGAGGCTGGGTAAACCCTGGGAACCACCCGGTTTCGATCGGCGTGCAGTGGGTGATGTGATCTTCATTACCTCTGCCACCTTTACTTTCCAGGTCATTACCTGGTATCTCCCTCTCTCTGTCACTTTATCTATTTCTCTGTCACTTTGTTTCCTTCTCTATCACTTTGTCTCTTCTCTCACTGTCTCTCCCACTAATTATGTGTTTCTGCTATTGTCTCTCAGTGTCTGTCTTAGTCACTCTCTGGAAGTCATTTCTGTCTGTCTGTCTCTCTCTCTGTCTCTCTCTCTCTCTTTCTCTCTCACCACCTAAAACATATAATGGTACATGTAATACATAACAAGTAATAGCAGCACCATGCTGCAAGCAAAAATGATAAAATGGAAAATTAAAACAATTTAGTGCACATACTTCTCATTGACACAATAGCAGAACCATATGTGTATGTTATTTGTGAAATTAAATATAGGGCTCTCTTAAGCCAGGTGTTTGGGAATCTGATGTTAAGACTCCCATTTTTTTTTTTAGACTAATCAGCATGCAGTGGGTGATGTGGTCATCATCACCTCGGCCACCTTTACTTTCCAGGTCATTACCAGGTATCTCCCTGTGCGGGTTCTGGGACCCTATGGTGGGAAAACAAGAAAAGATGCACTGCCTACCCACAAGCATGTTGGAAGAGTCAGTTGACTGCGGGCATCCTTTGAAGTCAGAGTGCCTCTGCTTGACAGTCAAGGAACCAACAATCTGCATATAAATAAGCCACATCTGTAAAGTGGATGTGCATGCACCACTAAGTTCTGAAACAAGACTAAAGCCTCGAGGTGGATGAACAACCAGAAATTTCTGCCAGAGTATACAGCCTGTAATTGCGTAGAAGAAGAAGAAGATAGCCAAGGTGCCTTGAAAAAAAAAAAAAAAAACGCCCTCTTTAAACCATGGATCTTTTGCAAGTTTTGTCTCAGACCTTGTAATATTTCACAATGCTAATATTTCATGCTTCCTTGGCATAATATTGTAACTGTAACTACAGGTATATGCCCATTCTGATGCAACAAGCTAATATCTGCTGGGATATGGAGAACTATCAGCAGGTGGAGCAGATGTTTAAAGCGTCGAAATACATTTGCAAAAATCATGATGTCTGGGAAATCAATTTTGCCCATGTTTTCTTCATGCAAGGAAAGTACAATAAAGCTGCAGAGCATTATGAGCCTATTGTTACAAAGAATTACGACAATGTAAGTTTTGTTGTAAAGCCAGATTTGCTGTGTGTGTTGGTGTATATCTACAGTTACTGTATGTGTTGGTGTATAGCTTCAGTTACTGTATGTGTTCTCTATAGCCAGAGTTACTGTATGTGTTGGTGTATAGCTACAGTTACTGTATGTGTTAGTGTGTAGCTACAGTTACTGTTTGTGTTAGCGTATAGCTACAGTTATTGTATGTCTTGGTGTGTAGCTACAGTTACTGTATTTATTAGTGTATAGCTACATCTACTGTAGGTGTATAGCTACTGTATATGTTGGTGTATAGCTACAGCTACTGTATGTTTTGGTGTGTAGCTACAGGTAATGTACGTGTTAGTGTATATCTACAGTTACTGTATGTATTGGTGTATAGTTACAGTTACTGTATGTGTTAGCGTATAGCTACAGTTACTGTAAGTGTTACTGTATAGGTAGAGTTACTGTATGTGTTGGTGTATAGCTACAGTTACTGTATGTGTTAGTGTATAGGTAGAGTTACTGTATGTGTTAATGTATAGGTAGAGTTATGGTATGTGTTAGTGTATAGCTACAGTTACTGTATGTGTTAGTGTATAGCTACAGCTACTGTATGTGTTAGTGTGTAGCTACAGTTACTGTATGTGTTAGTGTAAAGCTACAGCTATTGTATGTGTTGGTGTATAGCTACAGTTACTGTATGTGTTCTCTATAGCCAGAGTTACTGTATTGTTGGTGTATAGCTACAGTTACTGTATGTGTTAGTGTGTAGCTACAGTTACTGTTTGTGTTGGTGTATAGCTACAGTTACTGTATGTGTTGGTGTGTAGCTACAGTTACTGTATGTGTTGGTGTGTAGCTACAGTTACTGTATGTGTTGGTGTGTAGCTACAGTTACTGTATGTGTTGGTGTGTAGCTACAGTTACTGTATGTGTTGGTGTGTAGCTACAGTTACTGTTTGTGTTGGTGTGTAGCTACAGTTACTGTATGTGTTGGTGTGTAGCTACAGTTACTGTATGTGTTGGTGTGTAGCTACAGTTACTGTATGTGTTGGTGTGTAGCTACAGTTACTGTATGTGTTGGTGTGTAGCTACAGTTACTGTATGTGTTAGTGTATAGCTACAGCTACTGTATGTGTTAGTGTAAAGCTACAGCTATTGTATGTGTTGGTGTGTAGCTACAGTTACTGTATGTGTTGGTGTATAGCTACAGTTACTGTATGTGTTCTCTATAGCCAGAGTTACTGTATTGTTGGTGTATAGCTATAGCTACTGTGTGTGTTGGTGTGTAGCTACAGTTACTGTAAGTGTTGGTGTGTAGCTACAGTTACTGTATGTGTTGGTATGTAGCTACAGGTGATGTATGTGTTAGTGTATATTTACAGCTACTGTATGTGTTGATGTATAGCTACAGCTACTGTATGTGTTGGTGTAAAGCTAGAGTTAGTGTGTGTGTTGGTGTGTAGCTACAGTTACTGTATGTTTTGGTGTGTAGCTACAGTTACTGTATGTTTTGGTGTGTAGCTACAGGTAATGTATGTGTTGGTATGTAGCTACAGGTAATGTATGTGTTAGTGTATATCTACAGTTACTGTATATGTTGGTGTGTAGCTACAGTTACTGTAAGTGTTGGTGTGTATCTACAGTTACTGCATGTGTTGGTATGTAGCTACAGTTACTGTATGTGTTAGTGTATAGTTACAGTTACTGTATGTGTTAATGTATAGGTAGATTTACTGTATGTGTTAGTGTATAGCTACAGTTACTGTATGTGTTGGTGTGTAGCTACAGTTACTGTATGTGTTAGTGTATAGCTACAGTTATTGTATGTGTTAGTGTATAGCTACAGTTACTGTATGTGTTGGTATATAGCTAGAGTTACTGAATTTGTTACATTATAGCTAGAGCTATTACTGTGTTAGTATTTAGCTTTTGAAATGAACTTTGTGAGAAAGTTAGTTTTAAAAGGTTTTACACAGAGTAAGGTTTACTTTATTTTATTATCAGTTGTGTATCTGACAGTATGAGTTATCTGTGTGAACTGTTGTCTCCTCAGCTGTTGAGTGTCAGTGCTGTAGTGCTGGCACACTTGTGTGTCTATTACTTCATGAGCAGTCAGAACGAAGAGGTAAGTGTGTGATGGAGATTGTAGCAACAGTAGTATAAAATTTGTAGAGTTATATCTAGGTCTGCTTCATCGAGATATCAGTGAAGGTAGTTCCTGTAACTCAACGGTTCTGAACCTATGGGTCGGGACCCCTTTAGTGTCAAGTGTCACTTATTGAATATTGGGGAGCTGAAGCAGCACACTGACTTGATTGCTTGCCGGCAAGCCCAGCAGTCATGAGTTCCAGTCCTCATCATAGTAGATTTGTTTAAAACATTGACCTGTGCTTCCAGGTCAGTGCAGCCTAAAATGGGTACCAGGAAATATTCTGTGAAGCAAAGATTGTCAGTTTAATGTTGACTTCATCTCCGATCGAAAGTCAGTTTGTCTTTAAAAATATGGGGCTAGCACCATATGCCTGATGATCCTTATGGCATGAAAAATATCTTTTGACTTTTTCTTACTGCGAAAGCATTAAACCTTCTCCTTGCGAAAGCATTAAACCTTCTCCTTGCGAAGGCATTAAACCTTCTCCCTGCGAAGGCATTAAACCAGCATTGCTGCATCGGCCACTCCATGATAAAGACTAGTAAATGGCACTGGTTGTGTTTGTACCTGTGCAGCTTTTAATACAATGGTCATATCTATTGGGGGGTAGGGGGGGGGGGGGAACAAGCAGGTTTCAAGCAATTCTGAAATTGAGTGCATTTGTAATTGTAATAATCTGTTTATTATTAATTTTTTTCATTTTATTTATAAATAAACGAATAATCTATGAAACAGAATGCTAAGGACATTTTTTGTTTTCATAAGCAGTTTGTATATCTACAGTTAAAAATCTAACTAATGTGATAAAAGGCATTTATAGATTATGAATACATTCTGACCAAAACACATCTACATACTGTCTGTTTCACTTGTTGCAGATTCTATTGTCCTCCTCTTTTTTAATCAATCATACTTTGTTATTTTGGCAGATTGTGGAGAGGCATGATCGCCCATGTCAGTCGACATGACACTTGATGATGATGATAAAATGGTTGCATGTTTTGGGAGAAGGGGGTGGAGGGAGTATGAGGTTGCCTGCCTTTGTTGCTCAAGGATTTCCAAGTTAAAGGCTGCTGTACCATTGTATAAGGGGATGCACCTCAGCTTGAGCACCATTTGTCATTCAGATGGCAAAGAAGATGACACAGTAATAAGGTTCTTCAACAAATGCCTAGTTACATCGAATGTGGTGGCCACAAGACACACATCTCACAGGCATAGTGCAGTTATCTCACACTGACAAACAGTAAAGAACAAGATATCAAAATGTGGCAATGAAATATTTTTTATTGAAAATGAATTGAATCAACAATAGAGGAAATAAAAGGTTAACAGTAACTGGGATAGAGAAGTCTGAAGTAACAAATGTCTAAAACAGAAGGAGTTTGACTGAAAGTTAGGTCTTATTTGGGCAATCTAGCAGATCATCATCATCATCCCCTAACACATTGGGTCACCAGTTTCTCTTGACTGTCTGATCAGCACTCTTCATCTTTGGCGGTCAGTTGCGATGGACTTCATGGTTGCATGCCTAAGGCTTGTCCAGTCAGTCAGGTTCTGTAACCAGGTCTTTCTTGGTCTGCCTCTTCTCCTCTTTTCCTCTACTGAGCCCTGCAGTTTTGACTTTGAGAGGCCATTAGATCTTATTACATGTCCATACATAGTTGCCAGTGTGCTGTATAATTTTATGGCGAACTTTCTCATTTGTAATGTGGTCTCTGTATGATATGCCAAGAATTTTTCCGAAACATCGCATTTCTAATGCCTGTATCTTTCTTTCAAGTTTGGCTGTTAAATTCCACGTTTCGCAGCCATATGTAAATGTACTAATAGCTAGTACTCTCAGCAATCAAATCTTAGTTTTGCATGAAATGTTTTTAGATTTCCATAATATCTGCTACTTGGCAACGACTGATGTTGTCTGGGAAATCCTAGAAGTCTAGCAGATGGCTGGGATATAATGAGTTGAATATAAACTCCCCATGCGGGTTCAAAGGCCCCATCTTTTGGGAAAATAAAAGCAAACGACCCACTTCTTCTTATTAATATTTAATGTTGAATTAAGAATCGACATCACAGCACTCAGGACATTCCCATAAGTGCTCCGTCTGCATCTTCAGCAGGAAAAGTGGAGTTGCAATTCCGATCATACCAGTGACAGTCTGTATTTTCATCTCACCTTTCACCTGAATGTTAACACTCCATAACCAACATTTTGTTAAAGGCATCAGTTTAAAGAGTGAACACAGAAGAAGTAGAAAGTGATTAATGTTTTTATAATAACTGACTTATTCTCTCAGTGGTAACTGATTCTGCTGTCATATTTCCAGGCTGAGGAACTTTTGAAAAAGATTTCAAAAGAAGAGGAACAACTAGCCTATGAAGATCCAGATAAGAAGATCTGCCATTCGTTTATTGTGAACATTGTTATAGGGTAAGGAAGCTTTTTGTATGTTTACTGAGTTGTGCCTGCTGTTCTGTTTTACAAGTAGCAGAATGGGGTCCTATGACTTCTTCTTCTGTGTTCGACATCAGTCATGCGAATTATTGAGTCCCATCTGGAACACAGATAGGATTGTGCGTTTAAGGTCGCCACCAGTTCCCCATAGCTTCTCTTGCCATGTAGCTCCCTTGGGCCAGATGCAGTCTTTGCTGGGAGAGGTTAGGGCAGTCCTGCAGTATGTGCTCAGGGGTCTGTCTTTCTGCTCTGCAATCATAGGCAGCAGATTCTTTTATGCCTATCCTGTGCAGGTATCCTGTCCGAAGTCTACAAATTAATGGGTTTTTGTTTGTTTGTTGAGTTTGTTTATGCTATCACTCTCTGGTCTGTAATCTCCATTCTGCCTTCTCCACTCCCGATTGAAAGACTGCTTTAGCACTGTTTTGGTTTCCTTGTAGCTGTGTGGGGGATGAGATTGTAGAAGATTACTCCCAGCTTTTGCCAACTCATCTGCTCTCTCATTTCCTGGAACACCTCAGTAGGCTTGTATCCACTGCAAGACCAGTTCTGCTTCCTTGGAAAGTAAGGTCCCATGACAGAAACTACTCTGTGACGTTGTAAATAAGGAGCTTTCTAATGCCATTGGTGCATCAAGCTTACGGTAAAAGTAAAGCACCATCAGGTCTATTAGGCATATTGGGCTAGACCACGGCACTCGGTGTGTGTTGTGGACAACATCATGCTGGCCACCTTGACTTCCTAGGACTCCATATGGTACCCTTTTGAGGCTGGGTCAACCTGGGAGTCAAAGTCATTTTTGACAAAAAAAAGTCAGGCTCCGTCAGGACCCAAACCCGTGACCATCGGATCTGCAGGTGAGCATCTAGCCACTACACCATGACGGCTCCCCAAGTATATGATGCTAGACATATTTTTTATAGACCAACCGGCACTTGATGGGTGATTTGGTCAACATTGGGTGCCTTTACTTCCAAGAACATATTCTGGTACCAGTTTAGGCAGGGTCGATCAAGGAATTACAAGGGGGGATCCATAAGTCCTCACCGTGACTGTGGGCTGATGAGAGCCAGAGGATTTCTGGACACTGCATCTCTGGAGGTCACTAAATCCCAGATCCTGTGCCAGCTCAATTTATGCTCATTTGAACAAGGACCTGTGGCAAGAGTCTTGCACCAGACAGCTGGCGCCCGAGGTGAGGTATGGAGTAACTCCTCATACACATCACAACTGACGTCACCATAAATTGATATTGAATATATTGAACTATAAACATGACAAGTGACATTTTTCTCAGTTACTTCTTTATAGTCAGGGTAATGACCTATGGATCACCCTTGATACGAATGTTTGTTTCAAAATGTGGATTCAAACATAGACCTACTGGTCAGCAGGCAGGCATCTAGTCACTGCACCACCTTTGCTCCAATGTCTTTATAGTTGGATGCTCTCGAAAAAAAAAAACAACAGAGTCTTTGTCATATTGATGATCTTATTTCTCTCTTAGAGTATATTTGTTTCAGCAGCCATAATGATTTTTCTGGGTTTCTCATCAATTCTTGACAGTTAGAAATTTTTCTTTTGCATCGGCAAAGTATTCGGGAGCATACAAGAACAATGGCTAGATACTTGTTTGCTGGCCCAAAGACCTTGGGTTTGAATCTGCATCAGGATAAACATTTTGTGAATGGCCTGGACTCCCAGCTTGACCCTACCTTAAATAGGTACTAGGAAATGCAGACATGCTTCCTTCATTTACTGCCTTCCTGGCTATTTTTGTGGGATGTTGTAGTCTTGTTATGAGATGATCCTTGTTCCTAGTTCACAGGTGGTACCCCTCAACCAGGCCTGTCCAGAGCAGCTCTGTAATGCTGGTCAGCCCCCAAGAGATGGCAACCGTTCCAAAAGCAGTGGGAAGCTACTGAACATAAAATTGCCAAATAAAAAACACAAATAGTGAGCAAAAGCTGTTGTTGGTTTACAACTTTCTTTAAAAGAAATGCAATTGTCTGTTGGCGTTCACTAGCTATAAATTCCAGAGGAAAGTCCTGGTTGTTAGTCCAATTCTAGACCTTAGCTTTTTGCCGTTGCCAGGACCTGAGTTTTGCAGGCGTATCATTTTTACAGGTCTGGCTTATTTGTATATAGACTGTTTTTTCCTGGCCTCTTGGCTAGATGCACTCTGGCTGTGAAGGAAACACATCTAAATAGTCTCTTTTATGACTTGCTTGATGTGTATCTGTTCCTTCTCTTCCACCAAAAATGGTTCTCCAGAACCCAAACAGGAAGATATGGAGCTAACTTTTATTATTTCTGTTTTCCTCCATTTCAGCACCCTGTATTGCGCCAAAGATAAACATGAATTTGGCATGCCTTTTGTTATAAAAAGTTTGGAGCCATGCAACAAAAAACTGGGCACTGACACATGGTTCTATGCCAAGAGATGCTTCCTGTCCTTGATTGAGAACCTAGCCAATCACAGGATTGTGATTGAAGACTCAGTCATGAAGAATTGTAAACATTGTCTGGAGTTATGTGAATGTAAGTTGTCTCTTGTAGACATTTTTATTTGTTTTTTAAGACGGCAGTTTATTTTAGTAGAATGGTGTGTGGTTCATCATCATCATATAACAGATCCTGTACAGAACACCACTCATCACAGTCTGCCTGAAAGAAACTTGATCTCTCGCCAGACCCCCCCCCCCCCCCCCCCCCCACCCCCCCCCCCCCCCCCCCATGCACTTTCATTTCCAATATGTCACTTATATCATATGTCAGTCTCCGTGTTAGTCAGCCTCTGCCATTCCTTCTTGGTACTATGCTGTCTGTTATTGTTTTTTTCCTATCCGTCACAGCACTTGATGTGACCAGAATATTACAGCTTTCGGTTTGTGGTTATTTGGCATACATTTCATGATGGAATAATTTCTTGTCTTTTAGTCAGCACACTTAATTTTCCGTCTCCATCTCTTTTTCTGTCTCTGTACGTATCAGCCTTTCCTTGGGTGTCTCTATGTATGTGTATTTCTCGATAACTTGTGCGTGTAGAGTCGGTGTCGTTCACTGCATATCTCTGAGTAAATGCATCACACAACCAGTGTTGATTGGTCTGTAAAATATTATTCTTAATATCCTTATGTTTTATGCACCACTGCATTGACAAAGGGTATTTTGCTTACTTTACTTGTGTGGATGGGTGTACTGTTCTGTCTCTGTGCTCTCCTTCTCTGTGTCTTCCTGTCTCTCCCCCCCACTCTCTCTCTCTCTCTTTATCAACTCTCTCTTTCTCTCCATCTCTTTCATCTCTGTGTTTGTTTCTCTGTCATCTCTTAGCCTAAAAAAAGTATTATTGCATGGATGCTATTGTCCACTAGGTGAAGTAAAGGTCCCTTTTCCACACCTATCATTTATAGACCAATCAGCACTTGGTGGGTAACTTGGTCAGCATCATGCCGGCTGCGTTTACTTCCCTGGACTGAACCTGGTACTCACTGAAGGCTGGGTCGACCCAGCGATATTGTCCATGTTGCCCATTAAATGCCAGTTGGATGGATTCGGCACCATATACCTAGTTCATCCTAGGGTGTGATAAGGGGCCTTTTACATACTTAACTACAGCATTGTATCCTTTCCACAGTGCATGGTCAGAATGTAAAAGCAGTCATTGAACAGCCTCCAGAGGAAGAGCCCATGCATCCTGGCAGAAACACTGTTGCCTTCGAGGCTCGTCTGCTCAAAGCACTGCTGTTACAGCTAAGCTAGATGGGCACTCGCAGTAGTACATTTGTGAAGTTATATGTTGATGTCTTGTTGAATGAAAAAAATAAAGTGAATATTTGCTGCAACTGGTTGTAGGATGGTTGTATTAGCACATTTGTGAAGTTATATGTTGATGTCTTGTTGAATGAAAAAAATAAAGTGAATATTTGCTGCAACTGGTTGTAGGATGGTTGTATAAGCACATTTGTGAAGTTATATGTTGATGTCTTGTTGAATGACAAAGTAAAGTGAATATTTACAGCAACTGGTTGTAGGATGGTTGTATTAGATCAGCCATAAAGAGTCTGCTCAGATCACTGCTGCTACGTCTCAACTAGACGGGCACTAAGGGTAACATGTGTTTGGATTTATGTTGATCTTATTGAGGATGATTCTTTGAAGTTGACATTTACCATCCAGGGATGTATGATGGTATCATCTGTGACATAATTATAAAGCAGGCAATGTTAGATTATTTCGTCAAACCTGTGACTTGCTACATCCAGTTTTGAAATACACAACAAATAATTTCAGGTTTGCTTGTTTGCTTTCCCTTTGTTCCCATTCTGTATGCAAGGCAGCAGGATTGTGTGTCTATTCTTCTGACTCCTTCCACCCCCCTCCCCCTTTCCCAACCCAATTATTTGTCTAAAACATTTGTAGTGATGTGAGTGCGTGTTCTGAGGAGTTCCCCAATGTTTCCTTCCTAGTTTGGAGAAGGGGGGTGCTAAAGGGGGTCTGAACCCCACCCAGTTTTGTTCCCAGTGGTGAAGAGGGCGTGGTTACAGGTGAGACTGGGCCTCCCCCTCCATCCAGATTTACGTTAAGTTATTTTTTGTTTTGTTTTGTTTGGGGTGGGTGGTGGGGGTGGCTGATAATAATAAAATAATAATTATTATTATTTGCTGTGCCAGTTTGTTTTTTAGACAGACACAACAGTTTATTCTTGTTCTCCCCCCCCCCCCCCCCCCACCCCAAGTGGGGCCCGGAACCAACATGGGTTTGAAACATCTCTCCATTGGCAGTGAAGTAACATTCTCCGCCTATGTTGCTGACCCATAGATATTGTTTATTACACGGGGAATCTAATTCAGGGGCACAGACACAGGGAAAATATTGAGGGTTGTGTGTGGCCTGAGGTCATTTGAAAATCGCCTGTAAATAAAGGACCCTTTTCCACACCTTGAGGCGTATTGGAATTATGAGGCTTAACCTGTATTTTATAGACCAATCGGCAGTTGGTAGGTGATGTGGACAGCATCACGCGGACCGCCTTTACGTCCCCATGACTCCGTTTCGTACCCATTCAGAGCTGGGAGCCAAGACCATTACCGTCCGGACCCGAACCCACTGCCTGCCGATTCGCAGATGAGCGTCTAGGCCCCACACCACGGCGGCTTCCCTGAGCACTTCAATGACTACGCTTTAGAACATTTCTTTCTGTCAATGAAATGACCCTTTATTTGACGGCAGTGGCGCAATGGGAATATAATGCTAGATGTGTTTCACAGACCAGTCGGCATTCGGCGGTTGATAACTTTCATCATCGTGCCGATTGCCTTCATTTCCCTGTGTCATACCTGCTTTCCATTTAAGGCGGGGATGTCTGGGAGCGAAAGTCAGCTGTGAAGAAGAAGAAAATGTCTCTCTGGCTAGAGAATCGAATTAAAGACATTCAGGCCTACAGGCAAGGGTCTGGCTATGATGCCACTGCCGCTCTGGTCATGAAACAAAGTGCTTGATTAAATAACCAAGTTTTGGACTTTGGAATAACTTGCTGTTGACAGACAACTGTTCTCAGACACAGTGTCTCCTTCCCCGGTACACACGGGACCAAGCGAGGACAGAGCTGAAATAATTAAAGTTGGACGGGGCTAGACTAGACTGGTGGATAATTGACGCTAATCCGACTGCGTGACGGAGGAGTAAAGCCCAGAGAACCATGACTATGTTGTCTTCAAGGTCAAGATAGGAGACAACCAAATTCATGTGAGGACAATCAGCTGAGGTACCTTGAAATGGCTGCTGCATCGGAGGATTAGGCACGCATTAGAATGGCCAGTGTGCAATGTCGTTTATCGTCATGGCGGCTCATAACACCAGAGACTTCCTCTCAACTATGACATCTTTTTCTTCAGTATTCCGAGCCCTTGAGGTTCATTGCTGCAGATATCGTCTGCCATCATTAATCTCTGTGAGTGGCTTTCTCTTTCTAATGTTTTTGTTTAGGCTCCCTGTATATACTATCTGAATAGTTTTCTTTGTCTGCCTCTTGGTCTACTTCCATCCAACTCACCATCGGAATTAGAACTCTTCGCTTGCTGCTGAAGATAGGGACTGAGCACTTTTGGGAGTGTCCCGAGTGCGGTGATGTCGATTCTCAATTCAACATTCCATCCAACTCTTGTAAATCTACGCTGTTCTCTCTCTCTCTCTCTCTCTCTCTCTTTCTCTCTCTCTCTCTCTCTCTTCCCCCCCCCCCCCTTCTTTTATTTGCCATTTTATCTGTATGTCTCAACCAGTGCCGTCTCTTAACCCCTCAGTGATTAGTGGTGACTTAAAACAGATTATGAATTTTGTTGTTGCTTTTTACTCTCCATTCAGTTTGCATCTTTGGTGGTTGCAAAGATTAGTCGCAAGACTGTTCTAAAAGAAAGTGTAGTAAGGCATCGTCTCTTTTAGTTGTACTCCCAATTTCAGAGCCATGGGCTTATATGTCAAGGTGCGAGACAGAGCATTTGATTTTACCGGATGTTGCAAGTAAAGTAAAAAGTAAAGATTTCTTTTCCACGACTTTAGGCGTATAGGGCTAGACCTATATGTTTAGAGAGCAAACCCACGACCTTCTGCCAGGGAGCAAACCCACAACCTTCTGATTCGCACGCGAGCGGATAGACGCTATGCCACGGCGACTCCCAGATGATGCAAGGAATAGTGTATACTTTTTGTTTCACTTAGTATTTTTGATTGTTTTTCGTCCTCTACTATGGTGGAGCAGTGAAGTGTGTACCTAAGTACTTGTATGTTTCCGCTCTTTTGATAGTCCTATTATCTGTTTGTTTGTGGCCGGAGTTTTTAAAAAATACATTACCTCTTTAATTAAAAACATTACTTTGTTTATTTAATGGCAGCGAAATTTCACAAGCCTTTGAAAATAGTTAATTATTACTAAAGTTTTCTGAAGGAACACAAATTTACTGACATTCGCGCAATTACACAAGACTAGCCATGGCTGAGGAGGGAGGGGGGGGAAGGGGTTGGGGGGGGGGGGGGGGGTAACATAGTGCTCACAAATCAATTATCCATACTGTGACGATAGGTGGCGCCGAAATTCATACTAGTCTGCGACGCACAAGTATGTAGACTTGGTTAGAGGTTAAAAAGTAAGAATAATTACTTGACGAATACCACGCTCAGAAGCTGTAGACAAATCTCTATATATCTTTATTTATAATGTGGGGAAAATTTATATTATAATCTGTCTGAGTCGGGAAAACAAGTGGCACGTTTATGGAAATTTAAAGGGGACTGACTGTCTGAAAGGAGGAGAGGGGTGGGGGTTGAACTGATACTGACACATTTTTAAATGCGTCTATTGTTTTTTAATGCCTGAAATAAATTTACTAAAACGCTTTCCATGTCAAAGTATTTTTGTTTGCAGTCGATTTTTATTTACAGTAACATCGCTGATTTTTTTCTCTTCTGCTCAGAACCAGTGTACTTATTTCACAAGGATTCGTTCTTGTTGCTGGTCTTTCTTCTCTAGCCTTGACTTTTTCAGCACTGAGTAAATCTTCAGTCCTATTCACGTTTCGCGGCCCAGACTTTCTCTGTCTGATCTAGGTCAGATGGGTGTCAGCTGTACTGTTTTCTTCGAAAAAGAGTCTCTCGTGGAACCTAGCCTCAGGCTGTGGGTAGGGAGGTTTGGGTTAGTGTCAGTTTTAAATGTTCTGGGTAACTGGAGGCAAGACGACGTGACAGCCCTCTGACGTAGAACAGTCTAAGAAAGCATGAATGAAAGGTCAGTGTGTAGATGGGCCGGGAAATGTAAATATGACCAAATCTTCTTCTGTTCTTGTTAGTGGCTGTAAACTCCGAGTGGAAGCTCTGGTTGTTCAGCTGTCTCTAAACTTTAGTCTTGTTCCAGAACTTGAGCTGTATATGCACATCCGTTTTACAGAGCTGGCTTATTTATGGATCTTTTCCTATTCCCACCCCCTCCGAGCCTGCACGAGAATACCGAGTAACTCAGTGTGCGTGCATATTGGTTTACTCTATGTTATTCTTAACATGATATATTGTGCTTGGCTCCTTATGTTTTATACAACTGTGTGTGAAAGATGATTGTTTGGGCTGAATGGAAGACGGACCTGCATGCTCAAATTATGACCTTTTGAAAGTAAAGCTCCTTGATTCCTTCCTTTAGCTCAACAGTTCTCAATCTTCTGGTCGCGACCATTTTATTGGGTCAAACAACCCTTTCACACGGGTCGCCTAAGACCATTACAAAACACATATTCATTGAAGTTATGAAGTTGCGCCTAAAAGAATTGTATGTTTGGGGCTTGCCACAACATGAAGAACTGTATTAAAGGATCGTGGCATTAGGACGGTTAAGAACCACTGGTGTAGAATGAGGGCCAGATGCTCCCTGGTCAGTCCCCGCAGCCGCGCCAACCGTGTTGACAGTTGCTACAATTAATGTTTAGGCCTGAAGGCAGCAAAATATAACAGATCACGCCGCAGATGACATTACAGCTAAAAGTTAAAGGTTGTATCGGGGTTTATTCAAAATGGCTCGGTCTCTCTCATTAGAGCCGCTAGCGGCCTGAAGAGAACGTTGCACCAAGAACGAACGCCGTAGCTCAGGTGACTACCCAAGAGATTTCAGTGAAAATTACACTCGTTTTGCGACAAACAGGGCACCACAGAGAGCAATGTTATACAGATACAACGGTAACAAACCCAGAGGTCGACCACGCAGAACATGGACCGCAGAAATATCAGAGACACTGAAAAGTACTATATATGAAGCGAACAGAAGGGTCCGTTCTAGAGATCAGTGCCTCCCCTGACGCCGTGAGGCATTCCAGCAGTAGAGAAAAGAAGAAGTAGAATGGAGCCCGTGAACTGAATGACGTAGCCGTGACGTGAACCTACGACCCCCAGTGCGCGAGGCAAACGGCTTATAGTTATCGTAATATTTAGAACAGTCTACAAGTACAAAATGGAAAACTACTGAACGTAAATTTGCCTAGAAAACCCACACGACAGCCAGGGTCTTTTGGGCTTGGTTCTGCAACGTCATGCAAAGGGTACGCAACTAAAATTTTTGTCAGCCCTGTGGCTAACTCGATGCGAACGCTTCGTAATGCCGGGATACCGGGTTCGATCCCAGCTGCGGCCCATGCTCCTTGCGTTGTTTCGACAATGGTATCAAGAAAGCCGACCGTCCAGAAGGCGATGGCAAACTACTGGACTTTAATTTGCCTAGAAAACCCACACAACAGCCAGGGGCTGCTGGGGTTGGTTCTGCAACGTCCTGTAAAGGATACGCAACTAACTTACAAGCATAATATCTAAAGTACTGTAAAGACGAGTCACTGCAGTCGAGCAGATATCGAAAGTACTAACTACAATACAAACTGTGACGAGAAAGATCACAGGAGTCAACGGAAAAGACGCGCATTAACACACAATTGATAAAGACATGATCGAAACGTTCGTTCATACTTAAGTACAACTTTTCGCGCCGTTAAGCTTTCTAGTCACTGTTTGTATGCATAAAACTAAAGGACCGTTGTTCGGGTGTATTAGGTATATAAGGCTACACCTATATTTTATAGACTAATCGGCACTTGGTGGGTGATGTGCAATTTGTGTAGTATTAAGTATTACTAACAAAACATCTAAACCGGGCACACACACACAAAGTCAAGAAAAGTATTTAATAAACGTAGATAGCAACAAACGTACAGCGCGTTGCTCGGTACTGAATGAGTTAAGTACGCAGACATGAAACCTTTCCAAGATTTGTTTCGGCAAATAGCGCCGGTGGGTATTTTGAGATCGCCACTGACGCGGGTCTGTCTGTGACTGGAGCGCTATTAGCTTCGTTTCGGGGGGCGCTAGACGCCACCGCTAGACGTCTGGGCGACTGCGGGTACGGGCTTCTCGGTTCGGTCCCAGCAGTGATTATGTGTGAGTATGAAAGGTGAGAGCCGCTAGAATGTCTGCAACAACAGGTAGAATAGATTCATGTGCGGCGAGGATGGCGTACATTAACATAGTCTATGGGAGGAATAACAAGGTCGTTACGATGTCGTTGTTGGGGGGAAGTCGCCCTGGTGGAGCGGCTAGACGCTCGACTACGGATACGAAGGTCGTGGGTTGAGATCTGAACGGCAGCCGGAATTATTTTTTTTTTAAAAAGACGACCGCCTAGTCGAACCAGCTTTACATGGGCACCATGTGAAACCCTAAAAAGTAGAGGCCACATCACCCACCGAGTTCCCTGATTGGTCTATAAAATGTAATGCCCAATACACCCTAGGACGTCGTTGATGTTAGTAAAATTGGTTGCAATGTCGTTTATTCCTCATATTGTTGTATGTACGATTCTTGTGCTTCCAGTTGTTTTGCAGGGTCAGGTGCTACCCGCTGCGGAAAATATCACCCCCCCCCCCCAACCCTATATTTTTTAATACGTTAAAAACACACAGTTTTTTTTTGCCTTGGGTAGCCCGAACATGTGTGTGTGTGGATAGTTGTCTGTTTTTGTTGTTATTGTTGTTGTTGCTCTAAAAGGCAGTTTTCTTTTCTGCGTTCGCTTTTAAAACGACCATTGGCACATTGTGCCGTGGTTGTCGGCTAGGTTGCAATATCTGCGACTTTCAGCCCACCACATCCGATTTCAGCACACTCCTAATCAGTCGCTTTCTACGACACGCTTGTCATGGTCTGTTCCTTTCTTCCTAAAAGGGGGCCCGGAACCCACTGAGGAAAATGCACATTTTCTTGAGGTTTTTCTACGGTTGGTGAAGATGGTAACAACATTGTGGTGTTAGTATGACGACCTGTGTTCAGATCCGCTGTAATTTCTCTTTATGGGGAAAACAAGAATAGAGCCACTGTTTACACAGACGTATATCGTAGGAGTCGACGGACTGGGAGCTTCCTTCGAAGTCGGAGCTGCTGCCTGGGAGGCAATGAACTAACAGTCTGCACACAAGGAGTCATCATATCTGTAAAACGGATATGCAAGCAACATTCGGGTTCTTGAACATGAGTCCAGAAGTGGACGAAAAACCTATATTTTCCGCCGAATATTGTCATATGATCCTTACAGCTGCCGCTGTTCCATTTCCGACTTTGGAGGCCGAACGTCTCCCAGTCTGTCCAGTATCTTATGTTATGTTATGTTATGTTATGTTATCACAGTCGACGTAACTGTACACTGGGCATTTCCATGAGTGCTCAGTCCTCCAATGCAGCGGCCACTCCAGGGTACCTCTACTAATAGTTTCTTCCCATAAGAAGCTGGTTAGTGTATTATTTTTTTTTATTAACTTCGAAGATGTGTTTCGAAGATGAGTTTCGAAGATGTGTTTCGAAGATGTGTTTCGAAGATGTTTTTCGAAGATATGTTTCATTAAGCTTTACTCCCAGGCCATACAGTCGTGTTAGAGTTAAAGATTCACCCTTAACCCCCAACTTAGTCCGAACAGCATTGATAATATCAACTCTATCCAAACTTCTTTCTGTTTACGTGGATGTTCTACTTGCCAACTGGTAGCTCTTTCATTACCTTTTACTCCTGCATACCCAGATGGGTAGATCAAGATGATGGAGTTGTAACTGCGACTTCCGAATGCATTTTGACCCATTCGGAGGGTACACTACATGTTATGCTTTTCTGAAGCATGTTTATGGAGTCTGAACCAGTTATCGTATGTATGGCTGCTTGTTCTGCTACCCATGCGAGTGCTTGAGAAGCCTGGGTTGTCTCCGTGGTCATGCTTGACATAGTTGTCTAGCATAGCCACCATTACCTTTTATCTGTTGCCCAAAATTGGTGAGGTATATGATCATACTTCTGGGCCACGCCATTTGTGTAGATTTTTTTTGTTCCGGCGGAAAGTCCTGGCTGTTCGTCCATTTGGACTTTGGCTTGGGGGGGGGGGGGATTAAGCCCTTTAGGAAAGTGGAGCGGGAAGGGGTGCCTGGGGGAGTGGGAGAGGTGCTTAAGACTTGATGAAATTGGTAATTATAGTGTCAGTAAAAATAACATTGATAGAATGTGCTGACTGGCAAATAAATATAAGAATATATTTCAAATAATGTAAAATGTATACATTATTACTCAAACCCCCCTCCTCCCACTCCATTTGTTTATACATGGATACAGAGGCCACTTAGCCCCCTTTGCAAATTTTTTAAGGTGGAAAGGGCGTTTAATACACAATTGGGGCGGGGGAAAGGTATTCACAACTAAACCGAGACACAGTATATTTAAATGTCGTTGTGTGAGATAAAGTATGATCTCCCCAGCTCCAGCGACGACCTCCATGAATCTCCGTAGTTAATGCACTGGCAAGTCCGAAACCGAAACCATGACCTTCATTATTTTTTTTCCAATTGGTAATGAATTTATTTCAATAACTGTGCTGGTCTCAAACCGGCTCATTCAACCAGTGCACTTACAGCATTTGTCTAACGAGGGCATCAATCTTGGTGTCCCTGAAACCGTAATCACCACCATCGTTGTAGTGGTTGTACTTGCGGCGCAAACCTCCAGGGGAGAGTTCAGCTTGAATGGCCAGAGGAAGTTGGAGGCATACTTGAAGTTGGGGCCTACAGTCATGATCGCATGGATAAGGTCCTCGACACAAATGATGTCCCTCTTGCCCAGTTCTTTCTTAACAACAGAGTTCTCAGTCAGGGCAATCCTTTGGTGGTTGACCTCTCCGTAGCCTCTCTTGTAGATCAGCTCACGGACTGTCTTCAGGTTGGAGACTCTCCAAGCGACGTATGGCTCCACAATCTTCAGCATGTTCAGTGTTGCCTTGTTGAGTCTGACAAAGACACCGTTGTTGATCTGCCTCAGCCTGAACAGCTGGAGAGCTTTTCTACAGATTGTGATGGCCTAAGTTACAGCTTAGTTTATCCCTAAACCCATCACTGTCCGTGTTATATAATATCTCTTCTAACTTTACTCGCCTGCTTGTGCCGCCTAGAGCAGCAGGCAGAAGATACATGTATCGATGGTCTCAGTGGCGAAGTAATCAAGCCGTTTACCTCGCGATCTAAAGGTCGTGGGTTCGTTTTGTGGCTGGGTCCTTCAGTTACGGAGATTCCTGGGGATCGTCCTCGGAGCTACGGAGCTGGATAAAACCTGATGCAATGAAGTCGATCCTTTCAACGTTAACTCTAACTTCAAAGCGAACAGCTCAGCTACCTTACCACGGAGCTAACCACGGAGACTGTTCAACAAGTGTGACGTGACAAACTGTCACTGTGAATTCTCAAAGACCATGTGCTATGTCACCAGTTTTATACATCCTGGTTAGCGCAGGCCCAAGAGGCAACATTATGTTCCCCGTGTCCGGTGCCAGATTTCGACTTGATGAGGTCATAAGCTAAATAAAGGCCTCTGGACCATTAGAATTTATTAATTAACTAGTCATCCCTTTGTGGGATGCAATCTTTCGTTATTTTGAAGCCCCACCTTAGCTCTTGCGAGGGGCTGCAATAAAGCCCGGCCATAAATATGGTTTACTGGCTGATCGCGGTTTCTGGGACCTCTTCACGGGTGATCCTCATCCAGATGGTGGGACTTTTTGTATTGCTTGTGTGATGTCCTAGTGGGGTAAAATGCACTACTACTACTACTAGAATTTGAAAACAAGTATTCACATCCCAATGTGGGTTGTCGGCGTCTGTGGTTTAGGCGTTGAGAACGCGCTTCGTAATGTCGGGTTATCGTGTTCGATCCCAGCTGCGGTAGGTTTGTCTTGATTAGGTTTCGACAGAGGTACCAAGAGCTGACCCTTCAGTAAGCAGTGGCAAACTAATGAACGTAAAATGTGACTACTAAAACCACAACAGCTAAAAAAGATGCTAGAGCCGGTGTTCTGCAATGTCATGTAAAGGATACTCAAAATAACTTTTGACCAATGTGAAATGCAAATTTTCATTGTTTTAAAGTGGGGGGGGGGGTTGGGGGGGGGGGGGGTGGGGGGGGGGGGGGGGGGGGGGGGGGTGGGGGGGGGGGGGGGGGGGGGGGGGGGGGGGGGGGGGGGGGGGGGGGGGGGGGGGGGGGGGGGGGGGGGAGGGGTCTAATATAATCTAACGGTTGAACGGGGTTTCTAGGATTGGGGTGCCTCATCCAAATGGTCGCACTTTGTGTTACCAGGTGTTGTTCGCTTGTTGTACAGTCCGGGGGGGGGGGGGGGGGGGGGGGGGAAGGGAGCTTGAACGACGCACACTTGTCCATATCAGACAACTTGAAAATACATCAGTTAAAATGTAGATATTGACGCATATAAAGCTGCCTATTTTATTCAATTTAAATAGGTTACAGCAAGTTAGAGGGAGTGATGGTGGCGTAGCGGTTAGACGCTCATCTGCGGATCGGAAGGTCGTGGGTTCGATCCCTAGCGGTGCCAGACTTTTTTTCAAAAATGACCTTGGCTTCCAGGTCGACCCAGCCTTCAATGGGTACCAGGTGCAGTCCTGGGAAGTAAAGGCGGCCGGTGTGATGCTGACCATATTACCCATCATGTGCCGTTGGTCTATAAAATTTAGGCCTAGCCCTTTATACCCAAATACGCCTGAAAGGCGTGGAAAAGGGCCCTTTACTGTTACTTTACAGCAAGTTAGAATAAAAAAATGCCTAAGATAATACACCCCTAAATAATTATAGGATTTTTTTTTAATTTATGGGCAATTAGTTTGTTTGTTTGTTAAATATATTAACAGAAATTTCACCTGTTAAAAGAAAAGATTGTGATGGCCTAAGCTAAAGCTTAGTTAGCTTATGCCTAAACCCATCATTGCCCGTGTTATATAATATCTCTTCTAACTTTACGCGCCTGCTTGTGCCGCCAAGAGCTGCCGACAGAAGATACATTTACCCATTACCCAATCATGGCGCCGTTCATTGCCAAGTCTGGAACTATACGGGAAATTACGTGGCGAGACTGTGTGGCATAATAAACCCTGGCGAGAACAATATACGGAGAGGACAAAGTCGTCTTTAAGGACATATGCAAGGGGTTTAGAACACTGTTTCCCAGTCTTTGTGTGTGTGTGTGTGTGTGTGTGTGTGTGTGTGT
This sequence comes from Candidula unifasciata, assembly GCA_905116865.2. Classification (NCBI taxonomy): domain Eukaryota; kingdom Metazoa; phylum Mollusca; class Gastropoda; order Stylommatophora; family Geomitridae; genus Candidula; species Candidula unifasciata. The sequence goes on from CAJHNH020000584.1 coordinate 164,038, forward strand.
GTGTGTGTGTGCCATGCTCCACTTAAACCTTTCTAAAATTCCTGTAATCCCCTTTTCGAATTACTCCCCCCCCCCCCCCCCCAATACACACACATGTTTTTAACAATGAAATTGAACCCCCACCGACCCCTTTCCCTTTTTTTTAAAACAATCAAATCGACCCTTTAACAACCAAACTGTTGTATTTCACAATTAATTGACCCCTTAACAATCAAATTGACTCCTTAACAATCAAACAGCCGCTCTTAAACAACTAAATTATTTCTCTTAACAATCAAATTGCCTCCTTAACAACCAAATTGTTTCCCTTAATAATAAAATTGTCCCCTTTAACAACTGAATTATTTCCCTTAAAAATAATTCCCCCCCCCCTTATTTTAACAACCAGATTGTTTCCCTTAACAATCAAATAGCCCCCTTAACAACCAAATTATTTCACTTAACAATCAAATTGCCCCCTTAATCAAATTACCCCTTTTAACAACCAAATTGTTTCCCTTAACAATCAAATTGATCCCTTTAACAACCAAATTGTTTTCCTTAACAATCAAATTGCTCCACGTTGGGGAAACCCTGGTGTAGAATTCGTCTTCTATGTTTACGTTTTAGATGACGGATCAACATCATGGCACATGGGCAGTAACCCATAAGTGCTCCGTCCTACTTCTGACTCAAGTCCGACCAATCTCCGCGTAGTGCACGAACTCCGAACTCATGCAGGCTTTTCAGACATCTTATTTCTATGGTTACTTAAGGTTTTGTTTTGTGTTTGTTTTATTCTGGGAGAGGGTAATCATATCCGACAATGGTAGCATGGGTATAAAGCGTTAATTATAGGTCGTATTTAAATCTAAAGGACCTATAGTAGGAGCTGGAGAAGTCTAGAGGAGTCGATGCCTTTTATTTAGTAGGAGGAGCCAGGAGATTTCAAGATGACAGCGTACGGGTTGAGTAAGGGTTCTAGTCGTCAGTGTATATGGTGTTATTACTTTCATATATAAAAAAATATATCGAGAAGTAATAATTTTCAGCTTATTAATTCGGCTTTCTGTTGATTAGTAATGGTCATTGGGGTGGTCACGGTATACAGGGCATGACTTATTTGAGGAAAATAGGTCAAATAGGGCCTCTGGTGGTATGATTCGTATATAGCTCCCCTATATAAAGCGCCCCAAAGTATATTATCACTGCTGCACCTAACAAGTATATTCTTTCGTCCCTTCCCCTAGTTTTTTTACACTATGAAAAGTCATACCTTTATACCCTGATCACTACAATGAACCACTTCTGGCCATATATACATATATCTTGAATAGTGGCTTAGAAAAGACGGCGATGGAGGGTGCTGTTGTGTAAAGCGAGGCAGGGGTCGACCACCGCGAAGATGGATACAGAACATTGAAGAAACATTGGCACTTGGCACTGGAGAGCTGGTTAGGAAAAGGGATACTTTCAGGCGTGCCGTGAAGAGAGCGACGTTCTGTAATGGACATGCTGACTGATGAAAGATCTTGAACATGACCACTGACCATCGTCTAACAAGCCGATTATGTGAAAGTTTTATATATATATATATATATATATATATATTATATATATATATATATATATGTATATATATATATATATATATATATATATATGTGTGTGTGTGTGTGTGTGTGTGTGTGTGTGTGTGTGTTGGGTGTAGTTGAGTCAATAATTGACATCACAGCACTCGGGGCATTCCCGCTCGGTCCTCATCCTCAGCAGCCAGCGCAGAGTTCCAATACTAATAATGCCGGTCGTGGTCTGGTTGTTTGTCTGTCTTGCCTAACCTCTGAGCGTAGTGTGCCAGCCGAACCCTCTGGTCACTCCCATGTACATCATTCGCTCCAGCCTACAATAATCTAGTTTCTCTTCTGACTTCTGACACACACACACACACACACACACACACACACACACACACACACACACACACATACCTTGACCACTACTGACCGTCAACTAACAAGTATATTTTTCATTGTTGCCCCGACTTTGTTACTAAATAAAAAGTCATAGATATATACCTGGATACTACCTGTGACCACTACTGCCATTGTCTAACAAGTCAAAATTTATATTCTGTTTTGTAATAGCCTTTCAGGTCCTTATTTTTCGCTCTTCCGTTTCTAGGCGACCTAGCTGTTCGTTAATGGTTTTGATGTTTTTGTGGTTGTTAAAGACTGCTACAAACGTTCGGGTGTATTCGTGTACGTCTGCTCCTTGCCTTCGTTTTTTTCCCCTCTTCCCTTCTCTTTCTATCATGTCTCCCGTTTCTTTTACTCTGAAAACATGCTGAGAAAGGTGAAGACAGGGACGCTTTGAGCAGAGTGGCAAGCTTCATTGGTAAGGTACCGGGTAGTGACCATACTTTGGATCTTTTCTCCAGGCCATGCCAGCTAGTGGGTAATGAACAGGCAGACAGATTGGCTGGATCTGCACCACTGGGTGGTGAATTGATACATGAAAAGGCTGATATGGTTAAGGCCCTTTAAGAATAAGCAACGGAGTCAGTAAAGGAAGAAGATTATTATGGCCTGGAGAGAATGAGGCACCTGGCTGTAACCAAAGGGTCTGGCCAGCTCACTACACTCAGAGGAAAGGCAAGACGGACATATAACCAGATTATGTCCAGTACCATCAGCATTGTAACTGCGCTTTCTGCTGAAGATGAGGACGGAGCATGCATAGGAATGCCCTGAGTGCCGTGATGTCATTTCTTGACTCTACTCAACCCAACTCCCGTTTCTTTTCTACCCAGTTCTTTTTTCTTTTTCTAATTTTATTTTTTCTGTTTATAACTCTCTTCTCATCAATTCTTAATTCCCTCTGTTTATTCTTCACATTCCATCTCTTTTTTTTTCCACTCTCACATCCCTCTTTATGTCCTCTCCTTTCTTCTTTTGCTATCACATTTTCGTCTCTTTCCATCCTTACGTTACTCCAATATTTTGTAAAATCATTTCTTCTTTCCTCTTTCTATTGTTTCTTCTCTTCTCTTTGCTCTTTCCACTGCTTTCTGTCTTCTCCTAACATCTTCTTAATAGCCTTTTTACCTTTTTTTTGTTTTTTGTTTTGTTTTTTAGCCTTTGTTTCCTTTTACTCTCTATTCCTGCCCCCTCCCCTCTCTTTGTCCTATCCGCTATTCCCAATCATTTTCTATCTTCTTTTCTCTTCTGCCCTTTCATCATTCTTTCTCCATGTTTTCTAGATCGATATATCTTCTGTTTTCCATTTTCACTTCCCATTTTTTACCACTCTATCAATATCTAATGCAACACAGACATATAAACAAAGACAAATGCAAAATAAGAATAAAGTGGGTAAAATATTCAATGAGGTAGTTTAATGCCAGCCAAATAAAAATAAACAAAATGACAGCTGTGTGTGAGATACGTACAGCGGAACATGAACAGCCATACTAACATCCTTTGATCAACAACGGGAGAAGCAACACTAGTGGTTTTGTTCTTTGTCCATTGAAAATTGGCGGCGCGTGGGTAGTGACTGTAATTGTCATACTTCTCAATCGCTCTTCATGAAAGAAAGAAAGAAAGAAAGAAAGAAAGGAAAGAAAAAACGAAAGAAAAGAAAAGAAGAAAAGAAAAGAAAGAAAGAAAGAAAAAGAAAGAAAAGAAAGAAAGAAAGATAAAGAGTTAAAGAGAAGAAGAGAAGAAAGATAGAAAGGAATTAAGAAAGTTAGTAAAATAGAGGTAAGAAAGAGTAAAGCGAGAAGTGAGAGAGAAGAATGAAAAGGAATGGAGAAAGTGGAAGAATAGAAAAAAGGAAAGAAGCAGTGAGCCCAAATGTGAAACGTAGATTGTTAGAGGTAAGAGATTAAGATAGAGAAAGATGAAACACTCTTATTTTATTCAAACATGAAAGAAAGAAAGAAAGAAAGAAAGAAAGAAAGAAAGAAAGAAAGAAAGAAAGAAAGAAAGAAAGAAAGAAAGAAAGAAAGAAAGAAAGAAAGAAAGAAAGAAAGAAAGAAAGAAAGAAAGAAAGAAAGAAAGAAAGAAAGAAAGAAAGAAAGAAAGAAAGAAAGAAAGAAAGAAAGAAAGAAAGAAAGAAAGAAAGAAAGAAAGAAAGAAAGAAAGAAAGAAAGAAAGAAAGAAAGAAAGAAAGAAAATTAGAAACAGAGAACCTTTTCCCACACCTTGTGACATATGCCTTGCTACCTCCATGGACCAAACGGCACTTGAAGGATGAGGTGGTCGGTGAATTTCCAACTAACTCTAATTCCCAACACTATTTCATCATCCTTTTAGGCTGGAACCGGACTTTTTCAAAAATGACCTTGGCTTCCAGATCGACTCAGCCTTGAGTGGGTACCGGGTGCAGTCCCGGGAAGTAAAGGCGGCCGGCGTGATGCTGACCACATCACCCATCATGTGCCGATTGGTCTATAAAATATAGGTCTAGCCCTATGTGCCCTATACGCCTAAAGGCGAGAAGAATGGTCCTTTACTTTTTGTTAAAAACTTAATTATAGGTTGTCTGTGGCTTAGGAGCTGCGAACGCGCTTCGTAACGCTGGGGTGCCGGGTTGGATCCCAGCTGCGGACCTTTCGACAGTGATATTGAGAAGTTTACCATCCAGAAAAAAAGGGCAAACTACTGGATGTCAAATTGCCTAGAAAAACCACAACAGCCAAAGAAATGTAGTTGTTGGTTCTGCAACGTCGTGTAAAGGATACGCAACTAACTTTTTAAATTATAGGCTGGGTCGAGGTGGTGAGGATTTAGACATAATATCATCACCAGCTTGGGATGTGAATGCGCTAGCTACGGCAGGTCTAACAATGCACCTTCCCCCCCCCCCCCCCCACGCGCTAACAGGTAAGTATTGCTTCAAATTTACCAGCATTGCTTACTTGCTCCCAAAGAGTTATGGCCACAGGTAGCTTGACATATATCAGTTCAACACCAAATAGTGCATCATCAGCCAGTCTGTATTTTGTTCGTTTCTCAGCACACCTGCATATCCGGAGAAAAGAGCCAAATGACGCTAACTACTGGGGACCTCTGAGACGAAGCTTGCCTCTCTGCACAGCGCATGCTTGCCTCTACTGTTCTCAGCAACAAGAACAAAACCCATGCTACTAAGGTTAGTCATCATCATCATCATGTAGCAGGTTATTTTCAGAACGTCGCTCTCATCACAGTCTGCCTGAAAGAAACTTGGTCGGCCTCAGCCCCTCCTTCCTGGTACTATGCCTTCTGCTATAATTTTTTCCAATTCGTCGTGGCGCTTGATATGACCAAAATATTTCAGCTTCCGCGATAGGATGCTGTTTATTAGCCAGTCTTCCTTGATGTTCAGATCTTTAAAGATGTCAGTATTTCTCCTCCCCTCTCCTCTGTCCAAAATATTCAGAGAATGTTTCTATAACATTTTATCTAAAAAAAAACCTTTCTCTTTTTTAAGGACCTGGAGATAGTCCACGACCCACATCCGTATGTTGCTACAGGAAAGATGCATGCTCTCAAAATTCTAATTTTGATCTCCTTGCTAGTGCTTAACTAAGATAAGTATCGATGAAAAATATCCTGAACTAGCAAACAGTTGGGGGAGCAGAGAATAGAGGACAAAAGGCAATATTTAAATGTAAAGCAGAAAGTAGGGGCCGTGGAAATACAATAGCTAGAGGCTTGCTTGAAAGTCCGAGGTTCCTGTGTTCAAATCTGCACTAGGAGGGATTTTCATCCTTGACTTTGGCCTCTAGGTCGACCCAACCTAAAATGGCCACAATGATATGTCTAGAATGTCAAGGCCGGCAGTGTGCTGTTGCCCTTATCGATCAACGTGTGCCTGTTGGTCTTATACAAATATGAGTCTATACAATACGACGCGCCACCGCTATGGAAATGGTCCTTTACTGCGCCCAATAAACTTCAGACGGCGGAGGGATACAGTATGTCTGGTCCTGAAGCTAACAAATTACATATGGGAAAAAAAGGGGGGGGGGGGGGGTTGTGGGCGGGCGTCCGGTTTGTATCAAATAAGCCACAGAGAAAGGGGGAAATGTCTAGCTGTGGATAAACAACATAGCATAGCATAGAGCGACTAGGAAAATGTTCATAGCTGCATCAATTGAACCACATATGGGGAGGTTGAATATGTGGAGTCCTGCAGCAGACGAACTGCCTGTGGGGCAGGCAGACATGTTCAGTGGTCTAGAGATATAACATATTAATTCCTTGTAGCAACCGACTAGAGACAACAACAAAAGGGGTGGGGGCTGTCAGAATATGTACTCGGACAGCATTTCTATTATTGTATGAGACAGTACAACAAATAACAAATAGGGAAGAGGAAGAACAGGAGTGGTAGAGGCAATGTGAGCAGTAACAAAGGCAGTAGCAGCAGGGTAAGAAGGATGAGAAGAAGAAGAAGAAGAAGAAGAAGAAGAAGAAGAAGAAGAAGAAGAAGAAGAAGAAGAAGAAGAAGAAGAAGAAGAAGAAAAGGCGATTCATAAAAAATAAAACAATAACAAATACAATCATAACAAGCATAATTAATCCTGCCCTGTTTTATATGTTGTTATTTCATGATTGCGATCTGCTCTGTATAAACCATTTTTTTCCAGCAATTAATATATACAAAACAATTCAGTTGAAAGTTCATCAAGGTAAACCCATCTACAATAACTACTGCATCAGAGACAATAAGGACGGTACAAGCACGAGATGCAGCATACGGTGCTGACTCAATCATCGCCTAAAATATAGTACTAGTTTATTTAGTATGGCAGTGAATCACCCGCACCGCTCTTCCTCACACAAGGAGAAAAATAAAGTCGTCTTTGAAAAGTTTCACTTCTGCTAAAGTTGTCCATGCCAATCGTGTTTACGTCTTAGAAAAACAAAAACACAAAATCAATCACTGCTTTTTTTTTCGAAGTGTTGATGTCCAGAATATTACTCACAGTGAAAACAATATTGCAAGTTAATCGTATGAGCAGCATGTGGCGGAGCGGCGACAATGTCCATCTGGCGCAGCATAGAATGTATGTTTGTATGGCAGCATACATACACAGGTTAAAACTTGGTCTTTATTCCTCGCTCCGTAAACACGGGTTCCGGTATACACCGGTAGTGGTCGTGTTTCTGCCATGAACGTTAAACATACCATATGTACGCTATTGCGCAGCTGCAGGATTTGTTGAGAAGTCAATGTCTTTTTAGAAGCAGTGAGGTAGATATGGAAATACCAAGAGGGACGTACGCCAGCGCTATTGGAACCCCGTTTACTGAACATTTCTAAAGTATACGTTGTCATGATTTCAGCAAAGAGGTGCAGAATCTTCTGTACATATCATAGGATTGAATATACTTCTATCCCACAACTAAATGACAACAGTGGGATTGATCTGACGCTTACAAGTCTTCGTATATTCAACGTCGTTAATGTTTATTACGATTTCATGGTTTGGACCAACGCTGCAGAAGCTGTGGTATAGCAGAATTAACTATTCAGCAACTGAATTATAGCATAGGGCCTTATGTCTGTGGCTTACAGGTCTTCGTATTTTCAACATTGTCAATGTCTATTACGTCAACATGGTACTCAGGTTAAGCAAGACGTCGAGACTTTATTTACTTCTACGATCCTACAAATGACCGACACTGTGGCAGGTTCTTAATTATTCAGTCTCCCACGCTCAGTGTATCGTCATAGGTTGGTTTCAGCTCAGACGGCGGAAAAAACCCTGCTCCACCACCTTTCAATGACAGGCATCTTTTTTTTCAGGCAGAATTCAGCTTTACCGCTAGAAGGTAATGTCTGACTAGCTACAGGCGTTAGGATCTGCATGTTTATCACAGGTTCATGCTTTAGAGCAACAAATAAGGCAGTGGGTGTCAGGAAACAACAGTTCAATGCATAGACTGCATACGCGAGTCTCATTCTGAGATTAGCGATAATCAAAGAAATACTTTCAACCGGCTCTGATGAGTTCACGAAAGTGTCTGCCCTTTCCAACTTTGAAGCTACTAGCAGGAGCATGTACATTCTGTAATGATCGGATATTGAATGGGGATCCACTTGCAGGCGCTCTTCTCTTGGAAGTCCCCGCAGTGCCAGCGTAGAAACGTTTTACTGGCAGATGTTCTTGGCTTGCACATCATGCCTTCGGGTATGGAGCAGGAGTGTTTGTTGGAGCATGTACCTTCCTTGATCCACTGTGGCCAGAAACGAATGCCCAAAAACTTCCACGAATGCTGCACGGGACAAAACGTCAAACTCCAAATGTATTTCTGGAATTTTCTGCGTTCTTTCTTGTTAACGTTCAGTTTGATTTTTCTACCATCTTGAAGTCGCGCTGATCGAAGAAGACTCAGAAATGATGGTCGTGGACCTTTAGGGCGATCATTAATGAACTGTATTAGTGGTTTCTTGCTAGGTCTATTTCTTGGATCCCTAATAGACATGTACTCTTTGTCAAATGCCGCTCCCAGCTGCTGACGCAGAAGCTTCACATTGATGTCACTTGGCCTAGGGTCATAGATTTCGCTTTGGTTCTCTAGAAGGTCTTCAATAGGCAAATGATCAGAAGGGGATGGTCGCCGGCTGCCGTTGAGAGGATGGACAGTTGCCTCAGAGCCGTCAATCTGTAGGAAATGGAAATACATATCTGGAGGTTCGGTTCCTGTCGAGTTGGTGGCAAACACGAATGTGATGAGAAGAAACGCTGTTAGCATGGCGATGTCCGTAGAATAGTTCTCTGGAGAAAGACACAAAGATTTAAAGTATTAAAATTGTGAGTACTTGTTGACAGTTAGCTTATAAATCGGACGAATTATACTACACCAATGATTACACTAGAGTTAATGAAACAACAATACATAAAACAATCAAACGTATGTAATACGCACTGATCAATCAATTAATCAGCATGTTCGTTATAGAACGTCGCTTTCCTCACCGCTTGGCTGAAAATCTCTTGTTCTCTAACCAATTTTCCAGCAATGGGTGCCTTCATAACCACTGCGTCTTCAATGTTCTTTATCCACATCGCGAAAGTCAGCCCCTGCCTCGTTTTCTGGAAACTGTACTCTCTATCACAATTCTCTCAAGACCACCATGTTGACATGTATGAATTACCTCAGCTTTCAGGAAAAGAATCTAGATCATCTTACCATTACACGATTGCCAGTATTTGGACAGAGAGAGAGAGAGAGAGAGAGAGAGAGAGAGAGAGAGACAGAGAGAGAGAGAGAGATGGAATGGTGGGGGGGGGGATACTAGTCAACAGGAGCGACCATAAAAGACTAGCTTTATGACACCTGTAAAGACCTTATGCACGCCCATCCCATTTGCGACCCATTTTGGAATAAATGCATAACAAACGTTGATAACCTCAGTCATTACTGGTCCCAAGCCCGGATGAAAAAGGAGCAGGGCTTGAAGTGAAGCCAGCTATACCCCCACATTATTAGAACATTTTGCAACATTAACAGGCGGAAAATCATTTGTTATGTTATGTTATGTTGTTATCCTAGTCGACGTCACGGCACATTGGGCATTCCCGTGCGTGCTCAGTACTCCAATGCAGCAGCCACTACTGATGACTAGATTGTAAACTCTTTGTGATGTATGTACGACACAACAGCAAGATGATGGTGATGATGTCCTTAATGATGAACGTTAATCGCAGGAGAAAAAATACTGCAAGGAGGGTATGGCTTGCGTTAGTATATTAACGTGCAGTCTACCTGCTGGCAAAAAAAAGGGGGGGGGAAGGGGGTGGGTATGTGCTGTTCATCACACGATTTCTGTTATATATACATGAGGCAAAGGAGAAAGAAACTGTCCCACACCCTTCTTCAGTAACCAATGAAGGGCTGACATGCAAATTTTTTTTTTAAGTGTTTATTGTTCAAATATATATTTGTACAAACAAAAGCAAAATCAATAAAATGATCTGAATAAAATGATGATGGTCTGTACCGTTTCTCACTAACATTTAAACAGAGAGTAGAGACAGTGGGAGGCAGAAAGGACCGGGCGGTTCGGAGGAAAGCTGGGGTTGTTGGGTCTGTCAGCGGAAAAGGTACGTTTCGATGGTGATGTTTGAAACATGTAAATTCTTTTTACAACAGAGTGAAAGAGAGAAAGGGTAAAAGAGAGAAAGGGGAAAGAAGGGTGGCACGAAAACTTAGGCGGACAGGGGAAAAGAAAAGAAGAAATAGAAAGGGTCACTCATTTTGGTTTACATATTTTGCATACATGGAATTAAAATATCAAACAAAAAGTGAAAGCAAGTACCATTCTACCAGTCTCTTTTGGAACCCTCCTAGGACATCGCACAAGCGATAAACACCCGATGACACCGAGGTGCCACCGTACGGGTGAGGATCGCCCGTGACATGCTAATAATACCAGTTGCAACCATAAAAGTCCGCCTGTATTTCCCGTTTAATTTTGAATATTTTCCAGAACTTCCGCACACTCCTTGTTGAATTAGCTTTCTCAAATTTTGGTTTGCGACCATTTTTTTTCACAGGTGTCGCCTAAGAGGGGTTGCCTAAGACCATCGGAAAACACATTTTCACTGGAGTTATAAAGAAGTAAAGAAAATAATTGTATGTTTGTGGGTCACCACAACATGAGGAACTGTATTAAAAGGTCGCGGCATTAGTAATGTTAAGAGCCACTGCCACAGAGCCTTCACATCCGATTTATCAAATAGTAGCTCTCTGTCCAGAGGAACGGCAGCAGATATTCAATCAGCCTGCTCGTTACCTCGCAAACCTGAATAGCTGGGCAGAAGATCCAAGCTGGTCTCGATCTGGGTCTTATCATGTTATTCAGAGAAAAAGAATACAGACCGGTTAAAAGCTGAGCGTGTGATTTGAAACATGTCCAGTGAAATGGTCCTGAATAGCTCAATGGACGACTCACTGTGGAGTTGTCTTTGACTGCTGGATTTATCGACTTTTAACTTTATCTCGATTTATCATATTTTAGGGGGTATATGATGAAAAGGGGAGAGGGGGCGTTCGATCCGCAGCCTTATTGTTAAAGATTTGGGTCCATCTGGGTCTTTTCAAGTGATTCAGAGAAAAAGAATACGGACCGGTTAAAAGCTGAGCGTGTGATTTGAAACATGTCCAGTGAAATGGTCCTGAATAGCTCAGTGGACGACTCACTGTGGAGTTGTCTTTCTTGACTGCTGGATTTATCGACTTTTAACTTTATCTCGATTTATCATATTTTAGGGCGTATATGATGAAAGGAGGGGGGGGGGGGGGAAGGGGCGTTCGATCCGCAGCCTTATTCTTAAAGATTCTTGTTAAGATGAGCGGGTCTTGCTAGTCACACTTGTCATCCAAGTGGGCTGTAATTCCCATGCTTTCTTATAGCACCTCTTTCTTTTGTCAAAATCTGCTTGTGCCGCTAGGCGTCGCAGTCTATCAGATGATCGGCAACCGAGCCAGGGCGCGCTCAGTCGCTTCATATGCCGTGATGTTGTGAAGTCTCAAGTTGTCCGTGACTCCTTCAATCCATCTTCTTCTTGGTCTTCCCCTGCCTCTTGTTGTTTCGATTTTCATGTTGTATGCTCTTGATGCTGGCATCGTTGGTTCCATTCTCATTAGGTGACCAAAGTCTTATAGCACCGACAGGTAATATTAATTTTAAACTGATTTCTTGAGATTTGTGACAATGCCGTAACTGGAAGTCTTAACTTATTTCACTTTGTCCCTCTTCTTCTTCTTCTTCTTCTTCTTCTTCTTCTTCTTCTTCTTCTTCTTCTTCTTCTTCTTCCAAGTGTTTACCGGCTGTACCATCTGGCGGAAAGTTCTGGTTGTTCGGAAAGTTCTGGTGGTTCGACCACTTCTCGAATTTGGTTTTGTTTTAGATCTTGAGTTTTGTGTGCACATCTATTTCACAGATCTAGCTTATCTGTATACAGACTGTTGGCCTTTGGTCTCTCAGGCAGATGCACTCGGACGCTCTTTCACTCTAACTTTCCTGTGGTCACGAAGTACTCAAGTCATTCCCTTCTCCCTATCTGACCCAAGAAGTGCAGGAATTATAAAAACGAAATAGTCGCATTTATCAAATTCACCTGTCTGTATTTATAGAACAAAAACATGGTGCGATACTAAAATGCATTTCGCTAGCTCCTAATTTTAATGCAACCTTTCAGCCATTGAATTCCAGAAGGAAAAAAAACAAACCAAACACAAACATTAATTTTCTCAGCCTGCAGCAGTTTCTCAGTCAAGTTTTACTGATTCCTCTCAACGCGTAAAAATGTTGAACATACAATGGGAGAATTCAAGAGGGTGAAGAAAAAAGAGAAATGTCCGAGGAACCACTGGTAACCACAGTTACAAGACAAAGAAGACAGCGCGAAGACATTATGATATTATCCTAACTGGCAAAAATGGGCACTAAAGCGGCTGAAGAGGCGAGGACGTCTAATCGATGATATCGAAGGGATGCACAGGATTGAAGGAAATTGAGGCACATACTGCCAGCCGTATGTGGCATATATTGTTAGTGTTCTTCCATCACACGTAATGAGTACCACTCTTTCTTTTATCCATCATGAAACTACAGCTGAGTTATGTGAGTCCGGAGGTGACTTACAGCTGAGTTCTGTGAGTCCAGAGGTGACTTACAGCTAAGTTCTGTGAGTCCGGAGGTGACTTACAGCTGAGTTCTGTGAGTCCGGAGGTGACTTACAGCTAAGTTCTGTGAGTCCGGAGGTGACTTACAGCTGAGCTCTGTGAGCTAGGAGGTGACTTACAGCTAATTTTTGTGAGTCCGGAGGTGACTTACAGCTGAGTTCTGTGAGCTAGGAGGTGACTTACAGCTGAGTTCTGTGAGTCCGGAGGTGACTTACAGCTGAGTTCTGTGAGTCCGGAGTTGACTTACAGCTGAGTTCTGTGAGTCCGGAGGATACTTACAGATGAGTTCTGTGAGTCCGGAGGTGACTTACAGCTGAGTACTGTGAGTCCGGAGGTGACTTACAGCTGAGTACTGTGAGTCTAGAGGTGACTTACAGCTGTGTTCTGTGAGTCCGGAGGTGACTTACAGCTGAGTTCTGTGAGTCCGGAGTTGACTTACAGCTAAGTTCTGTGAGTCCGGAGGTGACTTACAGCTGAGTTCTGTGAGTCCGGAGGTGACTTACAGCTAAGTTCTGTGAGTCCGGAGGTGACTTACAGCTGAGCTCTGTGAGCTAGGAGGTGACTTACAGCTAATTTTTGTGAGTCCGGAGGTGACTTACAGCTGAGTTCTGTGAGCTAGGAGGTGACTTACAGCTGAGTTCTGTGAGTCCGGAGGTGACTTACAGCTGAGTTCTGTGAGTCCGGAGTTGACTTACAGCTGAGTTCTGTGAGTCCGGAGGTGACTTACAGATGAGTTCTGTGAGTCCGGAGGTGACTTACAGCTGAGTACTGTGAGTCCGGAGGTGACTTACAGCTGAGTACTGTGAGTCTAGAGGTGACTTACAGCTGTGTTCTGTGAGTCCGGAGGTGACTTACAGCTGAGTTCTGTGAGTCCGGAGTTGACTTACAGCTGAGTTCTGTGAGTCCGGAGGTGACTTACAGCTGAGTACTGTGAGTCCAGAGGTGACTTACAGCTGAGTACTGTGAGTCCAGAGGTGACTTACAGCTGTGTTCTGTGAGTCCAGAGGTGACTTACAGCTGTGTTCTGTGAGTCCGGAGGTGACTTACAGCTGAGTACTGTGAGTCCAGAGGTGACTTACAGCTGAGTACTGTGAGTCCAGAGGTGACTTACAGCTGAGTACTGTGAGTCCAGAGGTGACTTACAGCTGAGTTCTGTGAGTCCGGAGGTGACTTACAGCTGAGTTCTGTGAGTCCGGAGGTGACTTACAGCTGAGTTCTGTGAGTCCAGAGGTGACTTACAGCTGAGTACTGTGAGTCCAGAGGTGACTTACAGCTGAGTTCTGTGAGTCCGGAGGTGACTTACAGCCCAGTTTGGGCCATGAATGATCTGGGACAATGAGGGCAAGGAACGGTGTCTGTAGGTAAAGTGCCCTGCGCTGTTCAACTGCCTTTTCTTTCTTGAAGCTATGCACGTTGCTGCTCCTCTTCGGATAGACGTTCGCCAGATAACCTGGTCCTCTGCAGCAAACTCCCAACTATCAGGGTCTGTGTATGTGTTGCCTTTAGCGTTTCCTTGGAGCGGTTTCTCTTTTTTTTTTTTACTTGACCGCCATGAGAGCGTCCACCTTCCTGTATCTCAATAGACACGTTTATTTTTGGGAGCTGATTTCTGGCAAACGGAGGACGTGACCTGCCCATCAAATCTGTGACTGCATCGGGGTAGTATCGGTGCTGGGAATGCCAGCTCTATCCAATACGACAGTATCCAGGACCAGTCTTGCAACTTGATTTTCTTTATGTTTCTTACACAGACTATATAGAAGTGGTTAAGCTTCTCTGACGTCTCTGTACAGTCCATGGTTCCCAAGCATATAGCAGCACTAATGTGACATACAATGGCAAAAGACAAGTATGGGGAAGTAAAGATGGCCGGCGTTATGCTAACCACATTACATACCTAGTGCTGATTGGTCTGTAAAAATAGGGGTGCTGTTCCTTTATGTCCGATGCGCACAAAGGCGTGAAAAGGATCTTTACTTTCCTACTTTTACTTACTATTAATTATTACTGATTAGTATTTACTACAATGATGCCACTCGGTTTGCGTCTCAAACATGGAAAAAAAAGACTCGCTGCATTCTTACGCCACGCATTTTGAAACTGTAAAGTGTCAAAGCTAACTGTTACTAGTAGAATTTTACTACGATGCTAGATGCACACACCCACTCTTAAAAGCGATGCGACGACGAAAATATCTTGTGATATTCTTCCTAGTGTAATCATTACCTGCTTACCTATGCGAACTGATCACGCCTTGCCACTGGTGTGGCCAAAACATATCAGGGTTGGTTCTGTAACGTGCTGTAAAGGATACGCAACTAACATTCACTCAATGTATTCCAGTTTAAAGTTTACGGTCTGCAGCCTCGTGAATGTCTCTTGTGTTGCTTATTCAGACCTTAACAGTGAATACTTTCAAATACAACTTCTTAGTATAGAACACATTGTCCTGGGGCTGAGTGAGTGTAACATAGCCGGCTCGACTCTAGAATCGAATATCTTTGAAGGCTACAAGACCTAGCCCCTTTCAAAGATAAAAGCCCTAGCCTCTTTTAAAGACATAAGACCTAGCCTCTTTCAACGACATAAGACCTAGCCCCTTTCAAAGATAAAAGCCCTAGCCCCTTTCAAAGATAAAAGCCCTAGCCTCTTTCAACGACATAAGACCTAGCCCCTTTCAAAGATAAAAGCCCTAGCCCCATTAAAAGATAAAATATCTTTCAACGACACAAGGCCTAGCTCTTTTCAAGGACCTAAGTCCTAACTACTGTTAAAGGACATAAGTCCCAACTGACTCCTTTCAAAGGCATAAATTCCTTACCAGAGCTACCTTAAGAGCATATGGGCCCCTAGGCACATCAGTGTGCTGGGGCCTCTACGACACCCACTCACAGTAATGAAATTTTATTTATGGCAAGTCACTTCACATACAAAGATCAGCATGAGGCCCTAATGCTCTAGGGGAGCCTCCGAGCAAGTACCCAGTGGGGTGCTTAAATTATATCTTACCCCAAGCAAAGGAAATCCACAGGTCACGGGACTGTGTACTATTTCAGGGGGTGGTAGATAGGCTTCATGCAGTCGTGGGAACTTGGCTTCACTCTCTCGTAGGACGTAGGTTGGTTGGGGTTAGGGCCAATTCTAGATGTTTTGGTGTCGTTAAAAGCAGCAGAAAGCCAGGAAACCCAGTCTTACCACACTCTAAAATATTGGACTTTCCTCTGACGTCATCGGGGGGGGGGGGGATATTAATAAAGAACCCCCAGTGGACCCATGCGTTAAGACGGCCCTGGTC